>CABFVZ010002877.1:54406-83984 GCA_902151445.1 Timema monikensis | reverse complement strand
AGGGCCGGAAAATGACTCAAGTTACATTTTAAAATCTCTCTTCGAACCTTCTAGAAAAGGAAGTTATTATTTGAAATATATATATTGTCAACCTGACTTTACTAATGTCACGTGCGTGACGTCACTGATCAGTGGCTTTTGCCTTCTTAGAAGAAGAAGTGCTTTAAGCGCCATTTAATATACTACATAAATTTAAATGAAATAAGATACGTTTATAAAATTAGGATGATATTCTTGTCAATGCTTTCACATACTTTTTAGGGGCAAATCAGTTACATTACAAAATGTTAAAGAACCCTGAAAGGGACGTGAAAATACCTTTGCCGGCAAAATTGGTAAGCCCTCGCTCATTAATCTGGACAGAAATAAATGATAAACACTAAATGTTAGGTTCAGATTTATCCACTAAACATTATGTATGAGTCAACACGTGTCTGCTATCGTGTTAACTACTGAGCCCCTCCGGCAGATTCTGCTCTCAATTTTCGACGAACGTGTGAATAAAGATCTTTATTATTTTGGAAGTTTTCGATCACCATATTTTATTTTTGCAATTAACCAGTTCCGTGGTGTAGTGGTCAGTGCACTTGGCTACCAGATTAGAGGTCCCGGATTCTATTACCGGCCGATACACTGAGTATTTCCCGCGAAAGGGGAACTACCCCCAACGGTCACCAGGGTTTGGTTAGGTGACATGGTGTCTACTCAACTTGACCAATGAAATTCCTGACTAAAAAAGTATGTCCCATCCTTCTAACTCGCCCCCCCCCCCCTCCCTTTATCCCCTCGTTTTTCTATTAATCTTTTTTATGAATAATAATAATAAGTTTTAAAATTTGAATACTTTTTAAAATGTGTATTAAAATTGTTTAATAGGAATAAAAACTATATTACACAGCTACAAACAAAAAAATAATTTACTGATTTAATGATTATTGTATTTCGAGTAAAATATCATTTTCCCAGATTTTTGTTGTAATTTACCAAATTCCCGGCTAATTCCCGTTTTCCTTGATTTTCCCGGATGGTAGACACCCTGGGTAAAAGTGTTTCCACGGGTTCTACATCCTCATACTTACTATCACCATCATCTCATCTTATCGCGACATGGAAAGATCCTTCACGGAAAGGATGTACGATTAGTACATTCGGGCGTCCTTTGGGTAACAAACAGTACAGTGGTACTGGATAATCTTTACAGTAGACGCGCGATATTGTTATAGTACATCTGAAAGGGATTTGAACCCCGATCATCGCAACATCAGCAGTCCAGTCTAATGCGAAACTACCGCTTTTAAACCATTCAGACACTGACGCAGGTTCCTTTTAGTTGCAGGAAACTAATTTTAATTACAAAAAAAGAAAAGTTAAAAAAAAAAGACTTGAAAAGAATAAAAAGTAAACAAAAGATCGTCTCCTATGAAGGATTGGGTTCGCAAGCGAGAAGGGTCAACGAAGCGTGGTGTTGACAATACCGCCTCTTTTCCAGTGAGACTGTCATTAGATAGGAGACACGAGGGGGCGGCGGCGGAGGAGAAAGAAGCGCCGAGCACACCCATTATCCTTCCACTCCAACTTGTAGGCGCTTTCTTCGCTGACGTCCTCGAGTCACAGACCGTCTGACAAAACTTACTAAAAGTCAAATTTTCACAGGAAGAACCTTTTCGACAATTAGTAGTGCTTTCTAAGCATCACGTCTTACTACCCGTTTGCGTTAGGAAGTGTACCTGTATTTGAGTGGAGGGAGAGTGGAAAACAATTTTGAAATAAATAAAAAAACACCCTCATTATACCTAATCGGAATTCGAGCCCCGATGTTTTACCATCCTGTCTAAGTTAATGCTGAGAATATCCATCAAACGTTACTTTCCTCGTCGTTAATGTTTTAATGCCGATGTATATATTACCAAAGGTTCTTGCTTTAGGGGAAATGTACGAGGAGAGGTGATATGAAGGAAATGCAGCAGTATCCGTCGCTAGAGATGGGATAGGAAACCTCATAATGGGGCAGACCCTTTCCCCCCTTCAGAGCTTCGGTCGGAAAATACGAAAATACAAGCCCAACACGACGACAATAATGTATTGACCGATTGAGCTGTGGTTTAGTGGTCAGCGTGCTTGACAACAGAAACAGAGGTTCCTGGTTCGATCCCTGGTATCGGCAGATTTTTCTGTGAAACAGTGGGTCTAAAACGCGGTCACACGAGGGCAGATGAGGAGCTACTTGAATGAAAAAAATATCGGCTCCAGTCTAGAAAACAGAGATTAACGGCCGGAGAGTTCGTTGTGCTGATCATATGACACCCTTCTATCCGCAGAAGTTGGCACTATCTTCACCAGCCGACGGCGGCTCGGTCGGTATGACTCGATTGCGGGATGACGAACAGAGTTTTTACTGGAGGGGGTCGTGTTCAGTTATATTTGTCCTTTATTGTACCTTTGTCGGTGGGGGTTGGGGGTGTGGAGGGGATTAATAAAAAAGGGTTTTCTTTAGATTACCTCGAAGCCATACGTGACCACCGTTGACCCGATAAGACTTCATGGTTTCCTTTAGAGTTTAGACCAGCGGTTTCTCAACTTTTTTACTTGTTTTTTCACAGCACACTATTATTACCTGTCGTGAGTCCTCGCGGCAAACCGAACGTGCAAGTTGACAACAAACGCTACGGAAAACTCGGGCATGCGCAAAAGAGTGTGGGAAAAGACAATATTCTCATTTAACTCGACCATTAAATTATCTGGAAAATAAATACACTAGAGTCACGATTATCCGGCGTCCGTATTATCCGGGTCTCTCGGTGTTAACAAGTGCATTTTAAAATAAACAACCCGGTACATATCCACTTTAAAACAATTAGTGAGTTTATAATGTACTCCATTTGACGCTCCATTTCCAGTTGGTCTTGCTTTGTAACCGAAGTTAAATAATGGAAATTTAAAAACAAGGTTGGCCGGATAGTCGCGACTATAGTGTCATATTAAAATAAAGGCTTTAGAACATTTTTAACTTAATCCTCGCCAATTGGGGTACACTTTCTATACATTTAACCCTCCACACGCCTAGCTCATTAGCGTAATTATTAGACAAGCGTATAAGCCGAATGGGTAGTAAGACGTGGTGCTAAGAAATAAAAACTTTAGCAATAGTACGGGGAAAGCATAAAATAACAAATTTATCCCCTTATAACTCGTGAAATGTAATAATTTGAAATTATTGAATCATTTATTTATAACTCATAATTAATTATACACTTGTTAAAATTGTGCAATTAAATGTTTAACTGTCGAATGACCTTAATCGAGATCAACCACATATCTCAAGAGATAGCTGATGCGTACTAACCCAATTCTCTTTCGGAAGAAGAGAAGAAAAGTTTAGTTTCCCCTCGTAACCCCACAAACAAGGTTTGTTTCGCGCTCCGAGAAGGGGCCGGGTTTAGACACAAACAAGCCACTAGCACAAGGCAAACACAACACAAAAAAGATAAGGGAAAAGATACAAATCTTAGGGACTTAAAAAATAAATAGCGCTTCTCCCCTCCTCCCCCATACACACAAACACAAATTAATGGTTTTGTCGCAAGAACCGGCCAAATGTCTTCACATTTTGTGAAAAATATTATCATCACCACCGCGTCTTACTACCCGTTCGGGTATACGCACTTTACGCTAATGTGTAATGGTAGGGTGATTGCGAGATGAAATGGAGGACCTACAGTTTAACGTGGGATCCGAACCACGGTGGAGGCCTGGCCCTCCACACATTCACAAGTTGTGATTAATACAAGTCTTGTCAGAGGTGAATAAAAGGTTTGGTAATCAGATAAATCTATGCCGGGATTGTGAAAAATAGTTTTACAAAATAATACTCTCCGTTATGGAGAAAATATTGTTAAGTCATTTTGATGCAAAGAAATCAGTTGTTCATCTTAAACCTAAAATAAAATATTTGAGAAACACAAGTGAACGTAATAAATATTTGAAGCGAGATCCACTTGTTTATTCACATTTTTTTAATAATTTTTTTACTCCAAATTGTAGTGAGGTGATATCACTTTAGTGGAATAAAATCAATAACTTAGTGATTTGGTGGTGACATACTACTTTGTTGAGTTTTAAGATCAAATATATACTTTGACTTTTTTTTAATCTCATACATAAACACCTTTACCATTAAAGCTTTTTTCTTTTAGCACCGCGTCAATGTTTTACTTGATTTGTTAATTTTAAATATAAAGTTCATATAAAAAGTTACCAAATCATCAAATAATACTTCTTCATGCATTCCTGTGTATTTTATATTTATACCATTAACTAAACGGAGGTGACCTGGCGGTCTAGGGGTAAGATGTCAGACTTCTGTGCTGGCGGCCGGGGTTCAATCCTCGGTCCCGGCACAGATTTATCTTATTACCAAACCCTTCCTTCACCTCTGACAAGACATCTTGTGAATGTGTGGAATGCCAGGCCTCCACCGAGGTTCGGATCCCACGTTAAACTGTAGGTCCTCCATTTTCATCTCACAATCCCCCTACCATTACACATTAGCGTAAATGCGTATACCCGAACGGGTAGTAAGACGCGGTGGTGATGATAATAATAATAATAATAATAATAATAATAATAACTAAACGGACCTAAAAAGATTGTAATTTTTTCTCTCTTCATTTATTCGAGGTATTTAACGTGCACTTTGTGAACCCACTAATTATATCGGCACACGGCTTATAAACTAGTTTATATCTAGAACAGACACAACATCCAGCCCCCGGCCGTCAATTTATCACTGTGAAAGGTGAAATGAGAAACCTACATTTAACCAATGATAACTCTTTCGACCATGCCTGGAATCAAACCAGGGGCCCTTAGCTCAGTATAGAGACAAGCTAACGACTGTGCTAAGGTGTCGGGACTCACCAATGTAGAAAACATTTTTCTAAGAGGAATGTAAGTTTCTAGTTTTCAAATAAAGGGCATCCTGTGAAAATCATATTCTAGCTTGACATGTCAGCTTATTTATATACCAATACTAAAGGAACTTTGTGCCTGGAAACGAAAACTCTTGGTAATATTTAACTTTGAAAGAATAAATTAAAATATAAGCTGTTATTCTATAAATAAGAGGAACCACACACGACGCACACTAAGCTAACACATTCATTACAAACGCCAGGAAATTTAGACCCTTAAAAAAAACCACACGATGTAGACAGTAAAAGACAGACACAAAAAGTTTGTGTTTACTTTAGAAGGGTTTTGTGTGTGTGTGTCTGTCTTTATTCCCTTTGGTTTTATTAAGATACTTAAGCATTATGTTGAGTCAATAAATCGGTGAATGTATGAACACTATTATCAATGGGGTTCCCGATGAAATAAATTAACTACCCGTTCGGGTTATACGCTTTAAGTACTAACTACGCTAATGGATTAGGAATTGGGAAGGTTGAATTAGAGGAAATGAACCCGCATTTGCGTGGAGAGAGAGAGTGGAAAACCATTTAGGAACCCCCCCCCCCCAGTTCACCCGACGGAGATTCGAACCTCGATCTCCCCGTCCTCAGCAGTCGAGCTAAACACGACAAGCGCGTTAGCCAACTACGCTACAGAGGTGGGTCCAATGACATAAAAAAAAATGGCTGAAGAATGTAAACGAAAGGCCGTTTCAGTAATCAATAAAGTGCCGCGGAGACGTTCAGCTCTAGCGCGGCCCTTAGATGGTTTACCACTCTACCTTCACACAAATGTGGGTACACTTCCTCTCAATTACACCTTCATCCCTAACTCAATAGCGTAGTAAGTGCATATGGGGATGACCTAAACAGGTAGTAAGACACGGTGCTAAAAATAAAAAAATAAAAAACTTTTTGGGGCTCCACAGGCCAAAAGATTTGCGAAATTTTTGTTATAAATTTACTTTATTTGTTAAACCCGGTGCATGGGTGTCTTAAGACTAGAACAGGAAAGAATTGGGAGGGGGCATAGGGGGATGGCAGAGGGTGTTTTTTTTAAGCCCTCCAGACCCCACTTCGCCCACACACTATGTGGGTACTAGACACGATAGGGCGCAGGATGTGACGAAACCACCCCTATTTATAGGGTAGCATCGATTGTATAAGAGCAGGTCACCTCTTCAGAGACAAGGATGATCTTAAGGACATCTTGAAGGACTGAGTCAGAAGATGAAACTTATAAAGCGATAAAAAAAAGAAGTTCACCCGAAATAAGTTTGCTCAAAGTTCACTTTTGAAGATTTAAGAAACGAGAGATACGAAATCGGCGACCCCTCTTTAAGGTTTAGGGCCAATGCTAAAAAAAAACCAACGGAGTCAGGACATGATTTGAGTGGGGTCGCGATGATTGTTATAGTAAAAAAAAAAATCTTTACTTTTTAAAGTGATTGTAATGACTATATAAGGTGCAAAAAAAAACGGTTAGAATTTAAAAAATTGTCAATAGTTAACTTTGAGTTAACTTATTTCGCGTGAAGTTTACTGATGAATGAATTATAAAAATTAGAAAATTTTCAAAAATGGCTATAACGTTGTTTAAAATGGGTATTTGGTATTTGCAGCCCGGTGTAGACATATGGCTCCGTTTTTTTAATATAGTTTTTTATCTTTAAAAATACCAATGCTCTATGTAACCAAATGGCTACATATTAAAGAGAATTTTCAAATTATTTAAGCAAAATATTTATTAGAATATACCTTACTTAATTTGGGTTGGAAAGGGTAAGAAAAAAGCACCATTTGCACTTAAGTTCAGAATTTATATATAAAGATTGTTTAGTATGATTATAAAAATATTATTTCTGAAGGGAAAACTAATTAAGGGGTAATTTAATGGCGATAGGTTTTTGAAAATGTAGTCACAAAATATAATAGATTGTATTATAAAGTACTTGCGATTGTGTCATAACCTTTATTATTTCATCGGTTGGAAAAGAAANAAAAAAAAAAAAAAAAGCAACTTGTAACCAAGCTTCATAAATATCCTTCGTCTTAAAATGTTCAAGACAGAAAGGAAGGGGGGGAGGGGGATATTTCCTAAGCAAACTGAATTTTTGAAAACATTCGCATGATGATTTATGTCGGGAGAGTGACTATAGCAAAATAAAAATGTCATTAAAGTGAAACGCAAAACATAATATTTAAAAATAGAAAGTAACGCCTAGACACATAAAATATATATTAGTAAGTTGGTTACATGTGCTCGCGACCGGATCAGCAGATCAAAATAGCCATGTAAGTGAATTCACACGTCCTACATACCTACACACACATACGAGGAGGTGATCCTATCGACTTTGCAACGCGCCTTAAAAATTATGTCACGCTTGAACTTCTACGAGTGGAATCTACAGCGCATTCTTAGATACTTACAATACGTTACCATATGAGAACATTTATAATCGAGTCAAGATTTTTCTTAAATACTTTTTAATGCACTTACTGTCCTACTTTGCCCAGAGAAGGTTTAGCCCCCAAGTATACAGTCCGAGTTTCACCAGAAGGGCTTTTATAGAAAATGAAAACTTTTTTTTTGCGGTCAACATTGAAAGCATTTTACTATTTTACTAGTGTGGTATTTTTTTTAAAAGGTGTTGATAATATCAATCAAAACTGACATCTTTAAATAAGATGACTTGACGTATGAATACATAAAAAAGATCTAGTAGCATTTATCTGTCAGATAAGGTTCTTTACAGTGCAATTTTAATGACGAAAAAACTTAATCTGACAGTCCGGAAATTTTTTTTTTAACCGCGTTCGGATTAGTGTGTTTAGGATGATAAAAATTGAATTGAGAGTAAATGCACCTGAATGTGTGCGGAGGAAGAATGGAAAAAAACACTCTCAGTGCACCCAACCAGAATTCGGACCCCGTTCTCTCCATCATAGGCAGTCGAGTCTACTGCGAGAATGACGCCTTAGACCACGCAGCCACCGAAGCGGGTCTAGAAAACAAATAATGTGACCTGCAGTCTAAAAGCTTCTAACCAAAATCCTACTTTAAGGTTATATCCGTTCAGCACTAGATCGACACAACAAAGATCAAAGATTATTTTAATGTTTACAAATACAATACTGGTCGATTAAGAGTCAAAAATAAGTATTCCGAAAACCTTTTATGACATTATTCATATGACACACTTTTGTTTTTTACGTCAGAACGATACCAACAAACAATAGGTCACGAGACTGAATGCGTCCTCTTTAATAGTTCTCACATTTCTCGAGTTTAATTTTGGGGTCAACACTTGCATAATTACACCAACTTGACGCAATAAGTGTGTACTGTGCTGTGCGTACAGCCAACATTGACTAAAATATAATTACATAAGAACTGAGGACATATTCACGGAGAGGGGGGGGGGCGGGGGGGGTTAACTTCAACCTCATTTTCTCATCGAAAAGACACAAAAGAATATAGCCTAACGATTAGTTAAATTTCATATCGTTGATCGTAATAATTCTAACAATTTATTTTATTTTTCATGTTTAGCTTAGCCTATGTCCACTACTGTTCCAAAAATAATTAGAAAATTATCAAAGCCAATTCTTTATTGTGACGAATATTGATTTCTTTTTAAGTTAAATTCTTCAACTATGATGTTTTAACTGCAATGTCCCAGTTATGAAGTTATGGACACAAGGGTCCATTACCGGCCACAGTTGGAAAATGTCGTGTACCGTTAATGAGCATGCGCATAATTTTATGTTATTATACAAATAAACAATTAATTATACTTTTTACCAACGAAAAATATATTTTATTTCACCTACCTCCAGTAATAAATATTGTATTGGGTACAAAAGGCTTAAATCGCGATCAACATAGTCCAACGTAGCTTAAAGTGCGGCAGAAGGGAGCGCGAGTAATTTTAGTTTTTTTTTGTATTCTATTTTTTTTTAAAGAAATCAAATATCTCTCCAGTAGCAACATAGAGTTTAGTTTTCTGCACATGCTTATATCAACAGATATTGAATATCTGTCAAGGGTGTCCTGGAATTTTGTCAAAACTTTTTAAATAAAGAGAAAAAGTTTTAACAAAATTCCAGAACACCCTTGAAAGATAATCAATATCTGTTGATATTAGCATGTGCAGAAAACTAAACTCTATGTTGCTACTGGAGAGATATTTAATTTATTTTGGCAAAAATATTCCAATTCTATAAAAACTGTGACAACACTTGCGCTCCCTTCTGCCGCAAGAAACACTGTCATACCAGTAAATCCGACACAGAAAACTACCATGCTAGTTAACGACAGGGAGATTTAAACCAGTGTGGTGGTCAATTTGTCAACTATTTCAGAATACTTCAAAGTGATACCTAACATTACATAGCTTATGAGTTCAGTTTGAGGCTTGTTTTAAGCATATGTCCATAACTGGGACGTTTACCATAACATTAACAAAGTGGTACCATTTTATCAATTTTGACCGCGGAAAAAAAGCATGTTTATATTATTTTTTAAAGTCATTCCTATGAAAATTTTGACTGTAGACGATGGCCAAAGTTATAGGTGAATGCAAGGCCATAGTCGGGAGGAGGGGCAGGGAGGGTTTTGGGGGTCCAAACACAGCGTCTTACTACCCATTTGGTCAATACATTTATGGGGTTAAGTATGAGTAAGGTTGGATTTAAAGGAAGAGTACCCACATTTTCAAGGGAAAACTTTTAGGTAAAACCAGTGGCGGCTCGTGTATAGGCACTACAGAACTGCAGCACCCCCTATTTCCACTTGATATTATCGATAACATTTAATATAATGAGTCCTTTTTACTTTAATTCTTTCTTTATTTTTGTATTACATTATATATATATTCCTTAAGCTTAATGTCAGTACTTCAGTAGCCATCCCCCAGTTTATGAAAAAGATACAAAGATCTTTGTATGGAACTGTGCGCTTTACAGTGCCAGCGACGTGGTGTTTGACTGTTGTGCGCATGCGCACATAGGAAGGGATGGGGAGGAAGACGGGACTGCCAGGTAGAGAGAGCATTGTTGCTCTCGCAGTGCCGGCTCTGGCGTGATGGTGGAAGAAAGTATTTTTTTTACTCAGCGTGTGTTGTGCTTAAAAACCGTGTACCATATTCTTGAATGTGATAAAGTGTAGAGTTAGATTATTATTATTCTACTTCCAGCAATTCTAATTGATTCATTTTCATTCGGTTCTTTTATTTAACAGAAAGACTAAATGCGCTTGCAGTACTTTCAATGGAGAAAAATTTCATCAATTGTCTTCCAGAGATCAAGGAACAAATTATTGAACTTTTTGCGCGAATTAAAATAAGAAGAATGGATTTAATTTTAAAATGAATAGATCAAGCTTGAACTGTAACAATTTAAGTTAAAGTAAGTAAAAAAAAGTTTGTTTCATTAGTTAAACTTTTATCAAGTTCTTGAATAAATGTTCTTTTTATACATTTTTTTTTCCTTTTACATAATTTTAAAACAAAGGATAACATTTTCTGAAGCAGCACCCCCATTAACAAACACTACGGGTGTATGAGGCATAACCGTGCTTTGTGAGGGAAGAAACGCACCCCCCTTAAATATTCATGCTACCCGCTTCGCTGGCCGCATAGTCTAAGGCGCTACTCTCATACTAGACTAAACTGCCGATGAACGGTAGATCGAAGTTTGAATTTCGGTCGGGTGTACTGAGATTGTTTTGGTTTTCAAAATTGTTTTTCACTCTCCCTCCACACAAATGCGGGTACGCTTTCTCTAAATGTAATCTTCCTCATCCCTTACTAATCAGCCTAGTGCAATTAGTAAATATACGTATAACCTGAACAAAAGACGGGGTTATAACATTTTTTTTAAGAATTCAGTTAAGATACAAAAAATGTTTATGGCAGCGGCCAGTTAACGAACCAAGGTTCCTCGGCCAATGAATGGATACGGTGGGAAAGAATAGCTTCTCTTTAGTCCGTTACAAGAGAAGACCAGCCCAGCCAGGCCTGCGGTGCGTGCAACCGTAGATAAAGGTACAAACTGGTCGGCTACAAAAGGAAAGTTCCGCTACTGAACATTTCCCACAACACGTTGCTGGTCTCTCGGCTGTTACGTCATCACAAGTGGTTTATTTATGGCTCGATCAATTGTGCTCTAATAAACGTAACAAGAAAAAAAAAAATAGCTGCGGAGGAATCGCGACCAGGCGAATGAATATACGACAGTTCCGCACACGGCGATATCCGTGACCATTACCAGGGTTACCAATATATATATTACTATCAAAGTAACTGTGTTTTCCTGAACAAATTCCCATTTTCCCAAGTATCTTAGATTGAAGAACAGAGTAATAAAATCTTTTTTTTTATCAAACTGATTAATAGAAGTCATTAACTTATATTTAAAACACGATTCATTTAAGATTAATGGGGAAATAAATCTTCTATCACTTCACAATGACATGTATGAATCAGCGTGCTTAGTTATTCAGTTCACTTTTTTTTGTCAATTCAATGGACCTTTTATTATTTTAAAAAGCTTTCGTTTAAATGTCCCAAATTAACAAATATTCTAGTATTTTTTTAAAAATAGGTTTTGGAATATTCTGTGTTTTCCAGGTTCTTCCAGTTTTACAGATGCATAGCAACACTGATCACGCCCACATATCTAGGGTTTGGGAACAGAGCTTTCACAACCTCCCACAGGCTCAGACATACCCAACCTAACCTAACCTAACCTATTAAATAAGCCCCAAGATACAAAAACTAACAAAAAAAACACCGAGTGATATAAGCCAAAGGCGGGATTCTGATTTTAAGCACACCGATTCCTACATTTGATAAGCTGTTATATTATTATTTTATCAGTATTACTATTTATTCTAAAAAAGTAACTAACTGCGTTACAATTATTATGGTTTGACATAGGCAGGGTGTCTAGCTAGACTATATTTTAAAAGTCCCCGACATTTACAGGTTTTCCAGAGCCAATTTCTAACTTTTCCAGTGATTATATTAAAGGTATTATTTATTTATCAATGACAAGACATCTTGTGAATGTGGGGAATGCCAGGCCTCCACCGTGGTTCGTATTCCACGTTTAAACTGTAGGTCCTCCATTTCATCTCACAATCACCCTACCATTACACATTAGTGTAAGTGCGTATAACCCGAACGGGTAGTAAGATGAGGTGCTAATAATAATACTGCTACTACTACTACTACTACTACTAATAATAATAATAATAATAATAATAATAATAATATTTTATCAAGATCACAACTTATTGTAATAATATTTTTTTATACACATGCGCATCCTGAAATCGTGTCACTCGATGAAGGGACTAAAGGATTTCATTCTAAAGCGATGGTCTATTCATTGTGTAAGTTGTATTTCAGTGAGATCATGTCGAGAAATTAAAAGTCTACCTTATACCAGTAGAGTTCTTTACACACATTCCTATTTTAGTTTCTTCTTCCTAGAAGGTAATCGAATTCCCACGCATGTGCATAACAATGACTCAACTTTGGCTGAATATGTGCAGTAGAGGGGTAGAAACACATGGAAATCGCATGGTGACCTTGATAATTATATTGAGTTTAGTATACCCAACAGGGACAAATGTGTTAAATTAGATTAGTAGTGGGTATTAACCGGAAGATAAAACGTATTTCGACGATTGTAAAATAATGAAAATTGCCTAATTCAATAATGAGTATGTGAAAATTACATCAAATTCCCTAACTTTCCCATGACCCTTCACCGTTTTAGAAATGTTTTACAGCTATAAAAGTTACTAGAACTACTTTCAATTAGTCATACGCGGCACAGATTTATCTGATTGCCAAACCCTTCCTTCACCTCTGACAAGACGTGTATTAATCACAACTTGTGAATGTGTGGAATACCAGGCCTCCACCGTGGTTCGGATCCCACGTTAAACTGTAGGTCCTCCATTTCATCTCACAATCACCCTACCATTACACATAAGCGTAAGTGCGTATAAACCGAACGGGTAGTAAGATGCGTTGCTAATAATAATAATAATTATTATTATTATTCATACGCCAGGTCATGTGATCTGCAGCTATCACTTTTGATAGTTATTAATATCAACACCTAAAAAAAATATCACTAGTAAAGTTAAATGTTACCAATGTTAACCGCAAAAAAAAAAGGACCTTTCTATGAAAATTGGACCGTGCCTTAGTTTGAAATTGACTACGTAGTAAAAGGTGTATTTTATTGAGCTACCAGGCACAAGCCCTGGACGGTTACGTCATGTGGGATGGAATGGAAGAGTGAAATCGTGCTCGTGTCGGACAAACGAGTCGGCGCATTCATCGGATAATGTTGGTAGCAGTGCGAAGTAACACTCACATAGCTACTGCAGTAGATTAAAAAAGTACGTTAAATTTAAAGAATGAACATCATTAAAATAATATAGGCCTATTGATGACACACTTTTTAGGGTCTAGTACGCTTTTTCACTATGTTAGCATACGCGATAGCAAACACTGCAAAAAAAAAAGCATTATTAATCACAATAAACACTCTTTTGTGTTGTTGTTTCAGTCCCATTACCCGTTAAACTTGTACACAATTGCGTGAAATTTAGTAACAGACGAAGAAGGTAGAATTTAGATTAAATTTACTCGCATTTGCGTGGAGGGAAAATATCCGACGATCTAGGAGAGAAAAAACCGTAGTACACTTGGACGAGATTTGAACCCACACCTACCAGTTCCCCGGCAAGCCAGGCGAGATGAGTATAACATTTAGTCCACGTGCGCACAGGTGCTGAAAAATATGTGGTTGGCGCTTGGGAGGTTAGGTTAGTTAATAATAAAATGTTGATTAACTTATCACGTATTAAAATACTTTTGGTCCAATAATATGACATACTTTTAAGTATTTACGTTCTAAATATTAACGTTCCCCTATGATATAGGTGAATTTTTTTATTTTAAAATTTATATATAATTATTTTAAAATATTGATTTTGTCATTATTGGAAATTTGCTTTTATTTTGTGTGTAGAAATAAAAATATATTAAATTTCTCATATAAAATAGAGAAAAAAAATCCCGCCCTCAGTGCGTACTATTCCCGTCTTAAACTTGACGGGTTACACACTACAACCCTATATAACAAGCTACACCATAGTGTAAAGCCGTCAAGGTATCGGTACGCGCACCAGTTTGGAGGAAATATACTTAAAGAGACAACAGGTAAGGGTGAAAGCACTTACGCGACCAACCCCCCGAGGAAGGCGACAGGCCCACCCCCTAGTAGCCGTATCTTCCTGTGACAGGTGTCCAAGATGGAGAGACGGGCATGGGGTGATGTGGGTAACTCGACGACAGCCGTGGTGGCATGGTGATGCGGAGAGCCTAACAACGAGCGAAGCATCCCGGCTGTCTCCATAATCCAAACAAAAACAAAACAGAACCACCCCACACCTGACAAAAAGGGCGGAGCTAGCTCGAAGCACGCGGTGGGCTCATCGCCTGGACGACACAACAACCCCGACATACATGGTCGACACAAGGCGAGGGTAGGAGTATGTCAAGAGGGGGTAAGGGGGATACAGTTCGCGGATCAATAAGCTACGTCCCTTACAGCGCCGAGTCTGGTAACCAACTGACCTGTCTACGTATCGCGCGCGGTCGCCGGATGAAGTGGGAGCGCTAGCGTCGCTTAATTTTTTTTTTCCCCTTCCTTCTTCTCAAACCTCTACGCTTTCTTGCGCGCACCTCGCGGAATACCTCGTTCACGTCACGTGACCGGCAAAAAAGAGTTCTAATCACACGCGAATAATCGGAAACCAAAACTTGAACACGGCAGAGTACGAAGTCCAGACATTTATTAATAGTTTTAAGGTGTTCAAGCGATTCGAGAATTTTTAGAGTTGACAAACCATGTGAGCTCCGGATTTTCAAATTTTTGTTCCAAAAATAAACATTGTTTTTTCTTTAAAATTAAAATTGATTTAAATACTGTCAAATTTATTAAAGTTCTAATGACTAAATAGTATTTAATAAACCTTGAAACATCCCTAACAATTATTTTAGAACAAAAAAAATTGTTAATAAATAAAGCACAAATCGCTTCGGTGGCCGTGTCGTCTAACGCGCTATTCTCGTGTTGGACTAGACTGCCGAAAACGAGGATATTGGGGTTAGATCCAGGTCAGGTGCACTGAGGGTGGTTTTTCCTGAGTGGTTTTTCCTGAGTGGTTTTCCACTCTCCTTCCACGTAAATGCGGGTTCACTTCATCTATATTCAACCTACCCAATTCCTAACCCATCAGTGTAGTTAGTACATAAGCGTGTAGCCCGAACGGGAAGTAAGACGCGGTGCTAAAAAATAAAGTACAGATGGTAGCCTACCTATCTCCTCCGCCTATTAAAATTGAGAGCTGCAAATAACATGAATTGAGGTCAATATATATATATATATATATATAAAATGTTTTTGTAACTTTAAAAAAGTTTCTTCATATCTAGATCGGACTGTAGTTTGTTTTGAGATTACTCTGCTTTCATATATTTCTTTTTAACTAGACGGATGAAACCATACGGCCAAAAGGTTGTTAAAGATTAGTAGCGTGTATATCAATAATATTATTATTATTATTATTATTATTATTATTATTAGCACCGCGTCTTACTACCCATTCGGGTTATACGCACTTACGCTAATGTGTAATGGTAGGGTGATTGTGAGATGAAATGGAGGACCTACAGTTTAACGTGGAATCCGAACCACGGTGGAGGCCTGGCATTCCCCACATTCACAAGATGTCTTGTCAGAGGTGAAGGAAGGGTTTGGTAATCAGATAAATCTGTGCCGGGACCGAGGATTGAGCCTCGGACCCCAGCACAGAAGTCCGACACCTTACCCCTAGACCACCAGGTCACCTATTATATCAATATTCCTTAGCAAAGTTGCGCAATCATGGCGTATTGATTACTCCGTTTCACGTGGTTAAAAATTAAAAATCAAACCTTTTTTTTTCTTTAAAAAAACAATGAATATAAGAAATGGTATGAGGCATGGAGGCCGTACCTAAAATTTTGTGCGCTTAGCAGCGCGGGGGGAGGGGTGGTAGGTTTCCGCAGCCGTATATGGAAAGTTTTTTTTAAACATTTACAGTAATAATTTAAAGTTTAAAAAAACATAAAAGGGGTTGTTGGTATCATGAATCCTATCAGACTACAATAAATTAATACAGGCTGTTACCACTCTCTTTTTGTACAAAAAAAAAATCCTTTATTTTCCAGGTTTTACAAATTTTTACAAATTAATTATTTATATATAGAGGGGTGACCTGGTGGTCTAGGGGTAAGGTGTCAGACTTCTGGGCTCGCGGCCGGGGTTCAATCCTCGGTCCCGGCACAGATTTATCTGATTTCCAAACCCTTCCTTCACCTCTGACAAGACATCTTGTGAATGTGGGGAATGCCAGGCCTCCACCGTGGTTCGGATCCCACGTTAAACTGTAGGTCCTTCATTTCATCTCACAAACACCCTACCATTACACATTAGCGTAAGTGCGTATAACCCGAACGGTGCGGTGCTAATAATAATAATAATAATAATATTTTTCTAAAGAGTTAGCAAAGCAAGAGCAAATATTAGCTTAGCGTTGTGTGAATCGGCCTTAAAAGTTTTGTTTTCACTTTTCAGTTTGTTTCACGTGTATTTAAGTAACGTTCTATTTAGGTTTTATATTTAATATGAGTTTGTATACTAAAATGAAAGCGTTAATTGAACAAGTCAAACCACCTTCTAAATTTTTATCTTCCAAAACAGCTGCTAGCAGCAGTATCTTTTCTTCCTCAGTATCATCTGAACTCAAACAAGACATTTTAGAGAACGCCACCATAACTAAACTTCACTGGAGCAGACCAGAAAGAAACAACACTGAAATCAGTGCTTAGCAATGAGTGTGAAACCAAACTGACTAAGTCTTAGCACAGCACTCTGTGTGTATCGGCCTTAATGTGTACATTATAGATAACCAGAAGATGAAGAAGCGCAGAGCACGAAACAAATAAACAACGTGATAAGGGTATAAAGGACGAGGGGAAGGGTGTTATATTATTGTGTGCGAGTGGCCCTAGTGACGTCACTCACGTCTGTCAACGCGCGCACGTGCTTCCAACAGCTGTTCTACCGTCCGGGTCGTCCACCACGTCACATGATCTGGATCAACTGCCCATTGCCCTCACCAAGATCTTCCTCAACTCGCAATTACACGAGTTCGAACAAAAAAACACTCGGTGGCTCGTACAGTCACGGCTAGAGGAAAAGAGGACATCTCTCAGTGAGTCCTTAGTTTCCTTGTGCCAGTAAACTGTGAGCTGAGACTATATGGCTCTTTGAGTGACCTGGCGGTCTAGGGGTAGGGGTAGGGATTAAGACTTCTGTATCGGGAGTTTTGGGTTCAATCCTCGGTCCCGTGCACAGATTTATCTGATTACCAAACCCTTCCTTCACCTCTGACAAGACATCTTGTGAATGTGGGGAATGCCAGGCCTCCACCGTGTTTAGGATCCCACGTTAAACTGTAGGTCCTCTATTTCATCTCACAATCACTCTACCATTACATATTAGCGTAAGTGCGTACAACCCGAACGGGTAGTAAGACACGGTGCTAATAATAACAATAATAATGAAGGCCTTAGTTATGTTAATATTTTTAGGTTGTAAGGGTACATTCATAAACCACGTAACGATGGTGATGGATTGGGGGTGAGCTCTAATGTATGTACAATGTTACATGGGTGGAGGAAGGTTAAACAACAGTGTTACGTAACACAGAGGCAGTTACATTTTTCAAATACTAGTCTGTACGGGCAGTTGAACCATAAATACAGATAACAAAGTAGCCTTTTGTTAAAAGATTCTTTGAAACCATAAATTCAAGATTTAAAATTGACTCTTGAGTAGCATTTAATCTGAGTCCTTTTTTTTAGTGTCACAAAAACTACCTTATGAAATAATGAAATTCACTCTTGATGTGAAAAGTTACGCGACTCAGGTTTAGTAGGAGAGGGGGGGAAGAGTGGTGTTACATGGGAGGAAGGCGGGTTAAAAATGGGGGGAGGGGGCAAGAAAAAAAACCGTTACGTGTTTCGGGGATGACATCTAAGTTTTATGAATTTAACAAGACCCCCCAATAAACATTTAACCAACACATCAAGGAGGAATAAAAAAATATATATGTATTATAATTTAAAGAGAATGAACCCAGGATTACAACCCAGTCCAATTTAAATAGGAAGGAACTTTTTTTTAGCAGTTATTAATTTTACCAAAACTTTTTACTTTCCACAGTGTAGTACTAACAGCCGAGGGGGCTGGATGTTCTGTTCTGGATTTAAGTTAGTTTGCAAGTAGTGCGCTGATATTACCAGTCGGTTCAGAAAGATCAAGTTAAATACCTCAAATAACCGATGTTAACTGTAAAGGGTAATATATTTTAAAAATCCCTCCCATATTTTCATCGTCTCAAATCGGGCGGCCGAACAGTCGGCAATTATATCAGGAGCGCCCGGACCCGTTAACGCTCAGGGTGGGGCGCGGTGAGGATAAATAAATAAATACAAAACGAAACGACGTACAGTTAGTTTAGTTGCATCGGGCGCCACAGATACTGTTGCTCGGATTAACTCCTCTAGAGGTCAGTCTAGGCCGAACATGACGTCACAGCTTCAGCACCAACACCTCAAGTGTTGCCTCAGCTAAATCATCATCATTATTATTATTATTATTATTATTAGCACCGCGTCTTACTACCCATTCGTGTTATACGCACTTACGCTAATGTATAATGGTAGGGTGATTGTGAGATGAAATGGAGGACCTACAGTTTAACGTGGAATCCGAACCACGGTGGAGGCCTGGTATTCCCCACATTCACAAGTTGTGATTAATACACGTCCTGTCAGAGGTGAAGGAAGGGTTTGGTAATCAGATAAATCTGTGCCGGAACCGAGGATTGAACCCCTGACACAGAAGTATGACACCTTACCCCTAGACCGCTAGGTCACCCAATGCAGAAATGATACGAATTGTTGGGAAAGGGAATGGTTGGGAGTATTGTATGGCAGAACAGA
This sequence comes from Timema monikensis, assembly GCA_902151445.1. Lineage (NCBI taxonomy): Eukaryota > Metazoa > Arthropoda > Insecta > Phasmatodea > Timematidae > Timema > Timema monikensis. The sequence continues at coordinate 64,888 of CABFVZ010002877.1, read as the reverse complement.
AAGAAAAAAGATAACATTGATGTATTTTGGTATAACAATTTATTCACAAAAGAGCACCATCACATGTTTGCGCGTGACTATACCCTCTCCCCCTCCCCCAGTAAATGTTGCAAGGCCGCACGCGGGTTGTGCAATAGTACTAATACTAATAGTAGTAATAAACAGTCCCAGGTCGTACCCAAGCCACGAACTGGCCCACTTCCAGCCCATACCCTTCCCCCACTCTGGAAGGTGATTATATAAGTTTGATTAACAAACGGTGTGCAGCTCTGTATTCCCCTTTCAGATGATGATGATGATGATGATGATCCGTGGTCCTGTGACGTCATAAACACAATGCACACACAGCGATCAAAAATAGAACATCTAAAATTGGAAGGGAGTACAGGATGAACTTAACCAAACTGCCCAACATTTTTTTTTTTACCCCGTTCGTGTTATACCCTTTGGTACTAATCACGCTAATGGTTTTAAGGATTAAAAAGGTTATATTAAGAGGACGTGTACCCGCATTTGCGTGAAGAAAGAACGTAGAAAACCAATATAGAAAAAATACTCAATACACCTGCCTAAGATTCGAACCTCAATCTCACAGTTACCGGCAGTCTAGTATACTGCGATGGTAGAGCATTAGACCATGCGGCCACCGAAGCCGAAAGCTAAGAACTTGTTAACCCACGTGTTATGCTGCAGGTTTTTTTTTTCTCTTAGCACCGCGTCTCACTGCCAGTTGGGGTCGTAGCCATAAATGATACTTATGTATACTAATAGTCAGTAGAGATGGTGAAGGTATAATTTAAAATAAACGTGCCCACATTTGCGTGGAGGTGCAGTGAGATACCATTAACGGGGGGAGGGGGGGAAGGGGTAAAACCCGAACGTTATCCGAACCCCGACTTCCCTGTCAAAGGCAAGCCAGTTTTTTTTGTGTGCAGGAGTGACGCCTCAGGGTTAGGGTTTAGACCATTCGACTAATATGTAGCTGATGTTCGTTTTGACGTCTGAAAAAGTATTCCTCAATTTCTTCGCCTTGAGGCTCCCACAAGACCGTAGCGATATTATAAGTTGATGCCCCGAACTAATCGAGGCGGGTACACAAAGTGATATAAAAAACATAAATAATAATGTACCAAAGATTAAACGTTTATTTACTAAAGGACCGGCTACACGTACCGCACCACTCCGGCGCGGACGAATCGTCGAGAGAGCATCATCGCTCGGTCGGGGCCCCGGCTCGGTACGAACCGTGTAACCACCTACCACCGAAAATAAATGTTCGGGAGCTTCCGAACGGCATTTCTTTCCCAGCCGTGTCACGTGTGACGCTGTAGTCATTGTTTCCAACAATACGTACAAGATAAACAATATTATATACAACAACTTATTGAACAACAAACATTCTTCTTCTTTATTATTAGATAACTTTATTCTTCGTAATTAATAGCTAACTTAATTTTATGAAAATAGGTGAACACCTATGCAAGCTCTCGGGCTCGAAAATGCGGGTCGGCTCCGTGTAGCCATAGCTTTAGTGCGTGCTTTACTCCAGTGGCATTTAACCTGGGGTACGTGAAGATATCTTAAGGGGTATGGTACGTAGAATATATATATATATATATGCATATACATATTTTATTTATTATATTTTTTCATTTTGATTTATTTGAGGTATTTAACAGGCATTTTCTGAACCGACTGATTATATCAGCAAACTATTTATAAACTAACTTAAATCTAGATAAGACACAACAGCCAGCCCCCCACTGACGTTAATTCATCACTGTGAAAGGGGGAAACTTTCAAATTCACCAGTGATACATTTTTCGGACATGCTATGAATCGAAATCAGGACCCTTATCTCCCTAGAGACGTTTTACCGACTGAGCTAAGGTGTCGTTATTTATTGTAAGAGTAGAATATGTTTACAGTAGCCCCACGGCTTCTTTGGTGCTGGCTGACAGCTCACAGCTGACTTCTGACAGTCAACATTCAGGCATACACCTAAGTTTTAACTGTCAGAAGTGACAGCTGCTAAAGACATGTTTTTGCAAATCATATGGTTCGGCGTAGGGATACATAATTTGGTCTGGTAACTTTTCAAATCTGTCAGTCAGCACCAAAGACGCCATGGGGCTACTGTAGCTTGCATTATTCCCCAACAATATTAGGAACCCGCGAACAAAAGCTTGAATACCACTGCCCTACTTAACGTACGTCTCTTTTTACACCTATCATCTTAAACTTGAACATGAATATGAACTTAAAACAATAATAAAAAAAAACACTAAATTACTTTACAGAGCTCATCAAAGAGTTATAGTATCTGTTTAATAAAAACAAAAGTAAAGAAGTTTCTTCATTATAACTTCGAAAAGTATGGCGATTTTATTTGAACTCTTAATGGAAACCAACGTTCGGTTAAATTACGAACAAGAAGCAAAGGTTGGAGAACTAGAAGAGAGCTTTGTAAACTCGCCACAAACTTGAATCTAACGGGAGAAAATCGGGGTTGAGGTTGGTAAAATAAACACTTCCCTTCTTGTGATGGAAAGTTAACATGGTTTCTCTCTCTCTCTCTCTCAATCTATCTCTTTCTAAACAAAGTAAAAATAAGGCTAGGTACTATTCCGTGAAAATTTAATATATCCACGTTAACGACACGAAAATACGAAGTCGAACGTGAAAAACAGTTTTGTACATTAAAAAAGTGGGAGAATGAGGTGTCGGATATTTTTAACCCACTTGGAAATTTTCTCTAAAAACAAAATAATAAGTCCTTGACGTGGTAAAAGAGCCGCTCTTTCATTCGCTGGCTTCCCTGGTTCGACTCTCAGACGGAAACGACAGGTGACAAAAGACTAATAAGTTAGAAGGTATATAAGACGATTTTAGCCAAAACAAAATGGCTAAATGTAACAACAACAAAAATATCCGGGCATTTAATGTTTGTAAAAACTATTGGCTACCCAAAATTCTAGGGTAAATACAGCAACCATTCCTCGACCGTTGGTTTACCATCTTAAAGGTAATGGAAACACCCTTAGTTTCTCAAAGAATTGAATCCTGAAGTTTTTAGAATAGTAGAAGGTCGACACCTTAGCCCAGTAAATAATGTGTCCGCCCAATGAGCTAAGGGTCTCGGGTTCAATTCCTGAAATGGTCGAAAATTTAATCATTAATGAAATTTGGGTTTCCCCTTCCACAGTTATAAATTAACGGTCGGGAAATGGATGTTGTGCCTGTTATAGATTTAAGTTCGTTTATAAGTCGTGTGCTGATATAATAAGTCGGTTTAGAAAGTGCGCGTTAAATACCTCAAATAAATGAAAAAACAATTGTTTAGTAGAAAAGCTTTATAGGTTGAGTTAAAATGGCAGATATATAAGTAGACAAACATAACTTTTGAAAAAATATTATTTTTGAGCTGGATATTGAAGGGGGGAGGAGGGAGCCGGGAGATAGTCCTTTGTTTGGAAAATACATCTTTCAGTCAACGTTAAACGGCCCCTGACAATTACTTCGAAAGACCGGGCGACTACAGGGTCCGGCGTGAACAGGCGAAACGCGTCCTGTGAAGCCAAGTTGACGCAGCGTCTCGGCATTACACAGATTTAAATTTTAAATGAAGGGGTCTCAGGCCTCAAGTTGGCGTCAGTGGCGTGTCGAAATAAGGGACGCGGTCAGGACGTTGGTGATCTAAGTCCTATTGCACAGCGCGCGTCAGTGGCGACTGGCGACACTCTCACAGGAGGCGACTGCGAAAAACGACGCTCGTCACCCGTGTGCACCGGGCCTAGCGCAATGGTTGTTCCCAAACTTACGCGACCCACCTAGGGACAGGATGGGGGAGGCGTCGGGGGAAGGGTGATTTTAGTTAACTTAATTTGTGTACTACGATTTATTATTGAATATAATTTTACAAAAAAACTAATTTATTTCTAAGGAGATGTGCGAGCTTGTTTTAGGTTTTGTTATTATTATTATTATTATTACTAGCACCGCGTCTTACTACCCGTTCGGGTTATACGCACTTACGTTAATGTGTAATGGTAGGGTGATTGTGAGATGAAATGAAGGACCTACAGTTTAACGTGGAATCCGAACCACGGTGGAGGCCTGGCATTGCCCACATTCACAAGATGTCTTGTCAGAGGTGAAGGAAGGGTTTGGCAATCAGATAAATCTGTGCCGGGACCGAGGATTGAACCCCTGACCCTCCAGCAAAGAAGTCCGTCACCTTACCCCTAGACCGCCAGGTCACCTCATAAGCGTATAGCCCGGACGGGTAGTAAGACGCGGTGCTAAAAACCACTGTCGCCTGCATCAGTCAGAAAGTTAATCTGCATCGCTCGTCGATACATTCAATAGTGATTTTCCGCGCGGGACAGAAATAACGATCGGAGAAACAGTCGACGCGAGCTAACAGCTCGAAGGCTGGATGACGTCAGAGGATGCTTGCGCTTTAAATATAAAAAAAACACTGGGAGTATTTAACATGCACTTTATGAACCAGTCGATCGAGTCGATGCATAACTTAAGGAAACAATTAATTCAATGACCTTGGTTCTATTCAAGTCCATGCCTAAAATAATTAAACAATAATAATTGTGTGGTATTTATATAGTTCTACATAATATGTCTGTGTATACACCGAAGCAGGCGATTCTATTCATATTATTGGGCGTATGCATTTTTCAAACTAACCGATCATATCGAGCTTAAGACTTACAAACTAAATTAATTCAAGAACCTTCGTTTCGGAAAACAGATAGACGGCACCGCGAAAAAAATTCTTTTTGGAGTTCAGGGGGTTATGAACCCCGTAATTTATCCTAGTTAATTAATACGGGTGGTTATAAAAAAAATGTTTTCGTGACGGAAGAAGTTTAGATTTCTTAAATAAGCTATACAAATATAGTTTGAAAGTTTGTAACGTATTGCGTGGTGGGAGAATGGAAAACCATTTAGGAAAAACCGCCCTGAGCACACCCAGCCGGGATTCAAGCCCCTAACTTCCCTGCCATCGGCAGTCCAGTCTAATATCGGAGTGACTCCTCTGAAGCAGGTTTGTAGCGTATTATAATTTCAATAGTTCTGAGTAAATATTTAATTTACTCATGTTCGCCAAGGTTTGCTGCGACACCCAGTATATTTTTCACGACTTCAAAATAAAGAACCTGTTATTTTAAATAAAAACCCTACCCAAATATTCATTTTAAAATGACAAAATTAATAAACATTTGTTGAAGCAATTAATTTTGAACATTCTAAATGTAACCGCATTTGCGAGGAGTAATATTGAGGAAACCATTTAGGCAAAATAAAAAGCAATGTTCAAAACTCGAGCTTCAGGTACATTAGGCAAACACATGACTCACGCCTTTGTCCGCATGTCCCTAGCTGCGGGTTCTTTTGACAGCGTTGTAACCTGAAAGGTTATTTCAATATCAATTCGCCAGGTTTATCTGATTGCCAAACCTTTACTTCACCTCTGACAAGACGTGTATTAATTCACAACTTGTGAATGTGTGGAATGCCAGGCCTCCACCGTGGTTCGGATCCCACGTTAAACTGTAGGCCCTCCATTTCATCTCACAATCGCCCTACCGTTACACATTAGCGTTAAGTGCGTATAACCCGAACGGGTAGTAAGACGCGGTGCTAATAATAATAATGTAATGAGGAAAAAGAGGAGGGGGGTACTTTCTCCTGTCGAAAGCATCACACCATGCTTATACCCGTTCCCCTCCCACCTTTTGGTGGCGGGAACTACTTTCACCTGACGCAACGATAAGCCTCCCCAGCGATAATGGCCTTTATTTTATCAGGGATAGGAAAAAAAAAAAACTGTCCAGGAAGTCGTTTGAACAAGCTTCTTTTAGAACACAACCGACTGATAACATTAACAGGACAGTCGATTGAAGGAACGTCTGACAAGAGTTAGGTGCGAGTTGGCGTGTAAAGTCCGATTTCACTCATCTTTCGTGTGAAACTGAGTTTAATCTACCGCTCTAGGATCGTGGAATCGGAATAAAATTTGTTTGTTTAGGTTTCGCGGCAATGAACATAAGGTAATACCGTTAGACCCGCTTCCGTGACCGCACGGTCTAAGGCGTCACTCTCGCAACAGACTAGACGATTCTGGTCGGGTGTACTATGGAGGATCTTCTTTCCTAAACGTTTTCCTACGTTTTCTCCACGCAAATGCGAGTACACTTCCTTTAAATTCAACCTTCCTTATCCCTAACTCAATATCGTAATTATTACATGAGCGGAATATCCAAACGGGTAGTAGTAGTCTGACGCGGTACCTAAAAAAGATCCCTTATAAAATATATGCATATCAAGGTAATGGCCATAATTTAGAATTGAGATGAGAGAGGGGGCAGGGGTGGGGGGGATGAGTTCGGAAAATTACCCTCCAAAAAGAGACTAATCAAAAAAATACACTTTTTAAGTTTTTAGATTTGAGTTTTCTAAATCAAAATACAAGCATTTTTCTTGGCATTTAATATGAAAGGATATAAATAAATATTTAATTATTTTCACTGTTTTCAATCAAATACTTGACACAAGATTTTTTTTTAATTTAGCACCGCGTCTTACTACCCGTTCGGATTATACTCTTAAGTACTAATTACGCTAATAGATTAGGAATTGGAAAGGATGAATTTAGAGGAAGTTAACCCACATTTGCGTGGAGGGAGAATGTAAAACCATTTAGGAAAAAACCACTCCAAGTTCACCCGAGCGAGATTCGAACCTCGATCTCCCCGTGCGCAGCAGTCGAGCTCAACACGAAACTCACTATCACCCTACCATTACACATTAGCGTCAGTGCGTATAACCCGAACGGGTAGTAAGACGCGGTGATAATAATAATAATAATAATAATAATAATAATAATAATAGTTTTAGTACAAAGTGTGCGTGAGCTATAGTCGAGGAAGCATGGCGATGTAATGAGGACGGAAAAGAAAAGAATCCCAAGGAGAATTATAGAGATGAAGTTATATAGGGAAGATACCACTAGGGAGACCAAAATAGAGATGGAAGGAGCAGATAATAGCAAGTGTGCGAGTGAGAGAAGGAGCATGGCGTAAGAAAGGAGTAGGATGGAAGCAGTGAATAATGATGATTAATAGGTCGTGGTGTTTATTTCTAGAGGAAAAGCCTGTAATATTGATTTTCTTAACACATGCTAATTTATTTTTATTTTTGCAACACTTTATGTTGTTATCGTGTATCGTTATTTAGGTCATATAGTAGTAATAGTAGTGTGTGGTGTTATCAAAGCAGTTAATTGCGAACACTTCCCCAGTCATATCGATATTAAAATAAAACATGACCCAATAACGAACAAACGACTACAGCAAATATAATTGGAACGATCGTAAAACGCCTGAAAATGTAAATCATTATTTTTATTTTTGCGTACATAAAGTACACTCCGTCTAGATAGAGAGTTGGCACCGCTATAATTGCGGGTTTTTACTACGATACCCTCTTATAAGCTGCACCTTAATGTAATCCGTTATCAAGTTAAGACTGCCATCTTTCAGTGTAAGCGAAGTGTACCTTATATCTAAACAAACAAATACTGTTATCAAAATAATACTTATAATTTGAATCAAGTGAAAAATGACACTTGGGACAGATGAATCGAACCTGGGACCTTTGTCTAAGCACACCAACGCTCTAACACTCAGCGATTCTGACATGGTGTCAACTCAACTTGACCAATGAAATTCCCGACTTTTTAACTGATTTCCCCTGATAATTTCCTAAAATTCCCGACTCAAAAGTATATCACACCCTTCTGCCCCCCCTTTTCCCAACGGATTTTGTCAATCTTTTTTTATGAATAATATAATAAGTTTTAAGATTTAAATAAAGTTTTTTTATTTGTATTAGCATATTCTACTAGGAATTATAAAATATGTTACACAGCTACAAACAAAAGACAGTCTGACACATCGTAATTGACTGATTTAAAGATTATTATATTTCATATTAGGAGTAAAACAATATTTTTCCGGATATTTGTTTTATTTACGAAATTCCCGACTTACTCCCATTTTTTCCCGACCACTTCAAATTCTCGGCTAATTCCAGTTTCCCCCTAATTTTCCCAGATGGTAGACACCCTAAATTCAGGGATTAACCCGTGCCCAGGGTGATTCTTCACTCAAATTTTAAGGCAGAGCCTGTGATGGACGTGTGGATATAATCAGCTACTAAGAGCAACAATAATAATACCGCGTCTTACTACCCATTCGGGTTGGACGCACTTACGTTAATGTGTAATGGTAGGGTGATTGTGAGATGAAATGGAGGACCTACAGTTTAACGTGGGATCCGAACCACGGTGGAGGCCTGGCATTCCCCACATTCACAAGATGTCTTGTCAGAGGTGAAGGAAGGGTTTGGTAATCAGATAAATCTGTGCTGGGGCCGAAGAGCTATCATTGATACCACAGTCATCGATTGTATAACCCGAACGGGTAGTAAGACGTGGTGCTAAAAAAAATAGTACAAATACATTGTACATTCCAAGCGAATCAAGACGAAAGAAAGCAACAAGCAGCGCTTCCATCTGCAAATACCTTGAGCATCGCCAGTTTTCTGTTGTTGTGTATGAAACCACCCCCAATTCCCCGTTTGGAGGTTACCTCATTGCTTCGTTCCACCTGAATTGCCGCTACGTCTAGCATCGCGGAGCAGCAAAGAGTCGTCACCCCTTATCAAGATGAAGTGAGTCTGTCGGAAAGCACGCGACCACCCAGTAAAGCGCCCCCCTTCCTTCCCAGTCTTAAGGAAGTTCCCACGCCGCCCCACGGCACTTATTTGGGCGTAACATGTTGCGTCTTCCAACTGGAGGTTCATAGAATATGGTGCTGCGGACCAATGATTGTTTTACAACGCGATTAGACTAACAAACAACTATGCTACTTTTTTATGTACAGTCCGATCTAAGCCGATATAAAAAATAAAAGCTCCACAAAGTTTCCAAAATCATATTTGACAATAAATAGACTATTGCTATAATCAAGGTGTCTACCGAATTATGTAAACCATGAATTTTGTCATTCCTTATACGTAAATATTCATGACTAAAAAAAAAAGCGAGAGAAGAAAGAATGTCCGCCCATAATCCTTGATACAACTATAGCTATCTCGGTGGCCGCATGGTTTAAGGCACTACTATCGCAATATACTAGACTGTCGATGACGGAGGAGATCGAGGTTCGAGTCTTAGTCAGATGAACTGAGGGTGGTTTTACACTCTCCCTCCACGCCAATGAGGATACACTTCCTTTAAATATAACCTTCCTAATACCTCAAACCATAAGTGTAACTAGTACATAGGCGTTCAACCCGAACGGGTAGTATGACGCGGTGCTTAAAAGACATTCATATTTTCTCAAGTCAAGTCAAATTATCTGCCACTATCACTTTTGATCAATATTATCATTACCTATCAAATAACTCAATAATAAGATAATATGATAGTAATGATGATGGCAAAAAGAAAAGTTGTACATTCTAAAAGGCCCTTTTGATTAAATTTGGACTGTATCTGACGGTCATATTGTTATATTGGAGTCAATCATGACCGAGATCAAAGAGACCAGGAAGTCGGTAAGATCACGTCACCAAGACCAATTCAGGCAAACGACGATCGCGCGCGGTCACTCTTGGTCAATATCAAATCAAGAAAACAAAAAAACTACAGCGGCAAACAGTATGACCCTGACCTTACCGAACCGACAATTGCGTGTACATTCCATCCCGGTAAAATATAAAAACCTCTCCAATAACACAGTTGTCAGGTCGTGATGGGGGTCCCCCAAGACAAGAGCTAGGTTGGGTTGGAGACCTTCCAACTTTTACAGACCCGCTTCGCTGGCCCTTTTATACACACACCCCGGCCGTTTGGGTTTATATAAGCAACAAGTCATGAAAAGCGTGAGAAGAAATGATTGCCAGTATCTTCTATTCTACCACTCGCGATGGATCCGTTTATAGTTGCCATTTCAGGAACAAATAAAGCGATACACAATAAACACCCAAGGGTGACCTGGCGGTCTAGGGGTAAGGTGTCAAACTTCTGTGTTGGAGGTCCGGGGTTCAATCCTCGGTCCCGGCACAGATTTATCTGATTACCAAACCCTTCCTTCACCTCTGACAAGACGTGTATTAATCACAACTTGTGAATGTGTGGAATGTCAGGCCTCCACCGTGGTTCGGATCCCACGTTAAACTGTAGGTCCTTCATTTCATCTCACAATCACCCTACCATTACACATTAGCGGAAGTGCGTACAACCCGAACGGGTAGTAAGACGCGGTGATAATAATAATAATAATAAACACCCAACCACAAATAATAAGCTGCTACTTTATTATTATTATTATCACTGCGTCTTACCACCCATATATATATATATATATATATATATATATATATATATATCGTAAT
>CABFVZ010002876.1:54643-95696 GCA_902151445.1 Timema monikensis | reverse complement strand
GGGGGGACTCCCGCGAGACTACGGCGAGGGAAAGGGGTGAGGGGGAGGGGGGACTTCCGTTCTGAGGCATGACTATTCTTTCTACTAGCATTTCCTACATTATGGATCACAATACTTAATCTGTCGTTATATACTAACAGATTAAAGAGACATTTAAAATCCCACCAACAAAAAAAGGGATAGTTGATTCAAGCGAACCTAACTAATATCTTATAATATTATTAGTTTATTATTACATCCAAAATGATGGTGTCAGGAATACATAGTATATTTCTTATTCATATACAATTTTATATTTGATGATGCCGTATATATGTCTTGAAACACATATTCTAATAATTAATATTTGACAAAGCCATTTAGTGTCCTCGAGACAAACAAATATACAACCAATATTCTCTTATTTAAGTGACTTCAAAAATAACAGCATGACATGATTGTGTCAACCATTTTCATTTACCCTCTGATTTTAAATATATAATCAAGTATATAACTGGAAAGATAAATTAGAAAAAATTTGACAGAAAGATTAAAGGACGAAACAGAATTTTGAATAGTCGTATAAGTAGGTCTGCCGAAAGGAGAAAGTGTTGCTTACCTAGGCAGTCGTCGGTGGTTTTATGAGTGCCTACAAAACGCCTTTCAGCTGTTCCGAACCTGCCAGGGACATAGTCACCTCGCCTTTGAAGGAAAATGGGGCCGATTTTGCTTTGTGAGATACAGGCAGCAGTCTTTTGTTTGTTTGTAAATATTTTATTTTGTTTTTAAACATTTAATATTATACGTAAAAGGACAGGAAGCACATTGAAATACAGTAAACACCAGCCCCGTAGGGCTCTCGAACACTGACACAAAATAGAACATATATAATAATCTAAATGGTAATATTTGACGCCCTGGCGGGCTGATTTGGTTTCTTCTTTGGGATAGGGGCGGGAAAATATTATAAAAACCCGCCCCATCGCACATAATGGGTTAATTTGGACCCTGGAAAAATACTGAATACACGGAAAGAAACAGTGGAAAAAAAAAGGGGCTAACGAAAAAAGAAAATAGAGGTAGATTGGCCTCGGTTGTACGAGCCGTTTATCCTCACGGTGTGAGGGTGAATACAGTGAAATGGTTGAAACACGTTGTTTTATAATGATTGGTCGAGGTCACGTGATCCCAGAGCTGGCTAGAGGGGAATACACAAGGAGTGCTGACGTAAGTAAGGAGAGGGGAACATGGCGCATGCGCGGGACCAGTGGAACACTTGGCTCACGTCCAGTAGTTTCTAGTGGACTAACCTTCTACTAGGGTCTCGAAGCATCTACCGTTTTCTACCGAAGCCTTGAGTTGAGAAAACTCGGCAGCGTGGGCACGATGACGTCATCAGACAAGAGACGTCGTATAGTCAGTAATCGTCTCAGTCATAAACTTGATTCCCGCGTTCACCGAAAAATGAAGCAGAATCTGTGCAGTAATTCACACACTTTAAGTGGACACATGATGCATTTCAACGCTTTAAAATAGCTGATTATCAACATATTTTCTTTTCTAATGAATAAACATATATTTTAGATCATTCTACTAATGGATGTTTTCAAATTATAACGCTGTGTCGTGGCACAATACAAATTATCGACACACGCTTTACACTACCGGGCTATTTCAAATCTTCTCACAACAGCCAACGAAGCTGTCTGCTAGCTTCTGGCTTAGGAGCGCATGCGCACTGATTTGAGATGGTTGGATCTGAGATTTGATTGGTTCCCTTGTGCCGAACATCTCGGGCAGAGCGGATGAAGTAGAGATTAGTTTAACTTTAGCGGAACAGTTCGCGCCGATTAAGCGGAAATCTTGTGATTGGCTTAGCGTGTCACGTGACCACGTTTCTGTTCTGCGCTACGATTGGGCGAACGTGTGAATCCCCAGTAATGGTTTTGTAGAAGTAATCCAGATATGTTAAGGCTCTCCAGAAATGCATAATTATTTGTTTATAACATAGTTTACACATCTATGACCAGTTATTAAAGAAGCTGACATTTATCGAGCCACATTTTTACAAATTTTCACTTGGAATATTCATATTTATATAAAACTCTATTTAAAGTTCAATAGAGCATTTTTGAATTAATAATATATGTGAAGTAAAGACAAACCAAATCTCTTAACGAAATTGAATACATGGTATTTTAAGGTGAAATATGGTCAGTGTTGTTTATTTTAATGTGAATTAACCATATCAAGATTTTTTTAAATCATTGGGGGACATTTTTATTTGCCTTATTCTACTGAAAGAAAAGAGAATTAACCGTACCGTTACTTTTTTTCTTAACATACTAATACCCAATGAATGTTTTCTTTGTCAAGGAAACATATTTCCTTCAGCCAAATACCGTTTTGTAAAAGAAGTAACTATAATGAATTATTGTGACAAAAGGCATATATATATATATACACAGGTTCTATTGGAAACAATAATGCAATCTATGCTGAGGAAAGTGGATGACAACGAGCTGAGATAAGTCTGACGTCCGGAGGAGCTCGCCTGATTGACATTATCTTCAAAAAGTAAAAAAGTGTAGTTATAGTTTGATTTTATTTAGCTAGTGAATATTCACTTTTCAATTAATGATAATTTTCAAGTTAATAATCATTTCTTTGTTTTTACCCCACCCTGTATAAGAAGAACCGCGGCCGTAATTTTTCTATTCATAGCACTGCAATACTTAGATCTCGGCTAGATTTTTTTAAAACAAAATAACATTATTTACCGACTTTTTAACAAAATCCAACTTTATGTTTAACGAAATACAATTTAATATATAACAGGGATTACACCAATTATTAAATAATTTCACAATTATAATAAACATCTAATAGTGGTACAATTAATTTTTATTTAAAAAAATCGCAAAGAACTTAATTAAAAAACTGTTATTTTGAACTATTTTAACTGCTGTAACTGCTGATTGTGGTGAGATGCTTTCCAGTTGATGAAACTGTACCGAATCGCAAAGTCGCTCCAACCGCGCTTAAACAGCTAACAGTATTTATCTCCACTATCCCGCCGTTCTGGACAAAAACAGACAAATGAGTGTCGCAATGTGTCAAATCCATGATTAAAACAGGACAAATGACCCCGAACGGAGGTCAAACTCTGACCACACACTTAACACAAATTCCATGATAAATACCGCGGTCATTTTGTTTACGTCGTGTTCACCGGGCAGAGGTATGGGAACAAAAGGATGAGATGTGATTAATTGAACTCGCTTCTGTTGTTACAATATCTAGATATTAGGGTGTGGGGTGGAAGTCTTACTGGGATTGGTTCACTGATTTTAGATCACGAGGTGGGAGTGTAGGGGAAGTGAGATAAGGTGAGGTTTTGTTTTTTTGCAGTTGTTATAATAATAATAATAATAATAATATTTAGCACCGCGTCTTACTACCCGTTCGGGTTATACGCTTTAAGTACTAATTACGCTAGTGGATTAGGAATTGGGAAGGTTGAATTAGAGGAAGTGAACCCGCATTTGCGTGGAGGGAGAGTGGAAAACCATTTAGGAAAAACAATCCCCAGTTCACCCGACCGAGAAACGAACCTCAATCTCCCCGTCCTCAGCAGTCGAGCTCAACACAAGCGCGTTAGCCAACTACGCCACCGAGGCGGGTTGCAGTTGTTATAGCAAAACTTTATCGGCCAAAACAATTCGAATACTACTTCAGTACAAACATAGCGTTTAATTTTCTTCACATGGTGATCTCAATAGTTTTTAAATATCTGTCATGTGCATATTAGCATTTTATGAGAATTTATTAATGAAGAGGAACAGTTGTTATTATATTACAGGACAACCTTGAAAGATATTCAAGAATTGTTGAGGTCAACTTGAGAAGAAAATTAAACTCTTTATTTATACTGGAGTAATATTTGATTTATTTTGGCAAAAAAAATAATGTATTTCTCTGAAAATTGAAAAAAACACTCATCTTATCTCGCGTTCCTTTCCATCCCACCTTAAGGTACTAATAGTAAATTTTTGTTCGACTCTATTAAATGCATTATACTCAGTTTTAAATTAAAGAATATGCTACACTTAGCTTTACATAGTAAGTGATCATAAAAATAATTAATAGATTGGTTTGTTTCCGATATTCCATAACTAGTTTAGTAACTTAGCATTTGTATATGCATTATTTTTTACACATTTATTTGTTAATATGACACCATAAGACTTGTATCATATTCAGAACAAAATATAGATGTGATTAGTGAACTTAATTATTTGTGGCTATTTATAAAATAGAATAAAATTTATTTAGTTGTAATCATTTGAATTAACTGGAACTTAAAATTTTTTGTGAACTCTGCAAAATACATTGGTTGATACTAAAATACTATTACTACATTACATAATATACTGGATCTATGGCATTAGCAACCCAAAAGTTCATTGCCGCACTTACAAAAGTATGCCACCTGTCCCTATCTTGAGCTAGTTCTATCCAGTCCACCTCATTAACCCTATCTCTATCTTGAGCTAGTTTCACCAAGTCCACATCATTACGTCCTATCCCTATCTTGATCTAGTTCTACCCAATCCACCTCATTACACCGTATACCTATCTTGAGCTAGTTCTATCCAGTCCACCTCATTACGACCTCACTCTTCAAGTCCATCCTAATGATATCCTCCCATCTGCGTCTTGGTCTTCCCAATGGCCTCCTCCCATTGGGTTTGCCAGTCAATACTCAGAACAAGGTTCTAGAATCTCTCATTCGTGCTTCATGTCTTGACCACCGTAACCGTATTTTAACAAAGTATTGTGATCAGTACAGGGTATGCAACGCATCATCATGTAAGCACCTTCACTCCCCAGTAGCCGCATCTCTTTTTTGACCAAATATCATCCTAAGAACCTTGTTTTCGAACAACCTAAGTTTATTTTCGTCATGTAAGTTAAGAGACCACGTTTCACACCCATAGAGAACAATATGTAACATTGTTTAGTATATTCTGAGTTTAACATTCCTTGACAATAGGCGGGCATGTCAACAACTTATTGACCGATTAGTAATAGCATGCATTTACACGACTATATTCTTTCCCTAATTTTTTATATAATATCGCTATTGCTAGTTAAAATTGTTCATAAATATTTAAAATCATTAACCCTCTCAAATGATGTGTACATTTGTTCGCAGTAGTTTCTAAATTATCGTCCCCAATCTGTGTTCTTTGTGTGAACATATACTTAGGTTTAGAAGTGAACGCTGAAAATGCTATTTCCCGTAAGAGTATCTAATATAATGTATTTCTTGCAACAGATTTCTTACTTTATATCTACATAATCTACCAATAAATTACAAATTTTAGTTTCAGTTTATAATTTAAGATGAAAATATTAAAAATGTTTATTTGGATCAAAATGATTTTACTATATAAATAAAGCAATATCGAAATTTAAATGAAGACAAGTTTTTGAGAAATACACAATATGACATAGCGGTATAATAAAAATATATCCAGTATATTTTATGCAGATAGTTACTCTTATTTAAAGTATATTTTGGTAATACAATTAGGTACAGATGGTTTTAATTCATTTTTCATTTTTATAACTAGTAGACCCTAATAGTATATTTTTTTTATAAAAACTTGAAAACACGCTGTCCAAATATATTATATAGGTGAGGAAGTAGCCCTATTTTAACATATCGTTAAAAACAATTATTATTCACACCTCTTTATTCAAAACCAATTTTCTCTAAAACTTTTACATTTCCTATAATATACTGTCTATAACAAAACTATAGAGGTAACAACATCTCTATACTTTGAGGGGTGATGTATAATCCTATAAAAGATTCTCAGAAGAAAAAAATATGGAGAAAAACTTCTTTCTGAAAGGACGCTTCGGATATTACTAAGAACCTGAAGATTTTCGAAGAAGAAACTTGTATAAATACTCGTATTATATTTATGGAGCCTTTTAAGAGCATTTTCAAATATTTATGAAATAGTTACTCTACCGAGAAACACTTTATACTTTGAATATAATATCATAAAGTAAATACAGCAATAAAATCACTTTACAATTAAAAAAAAATAGTGATCCTTGCCTTTATATTAAATATGGTTTTCTAAAATAATTGAATATTGTTTCTATTTCAAAAAGATTTACGAGTAAATTTATTTTCAATTTAATACAATCATCAATCACAATTAAATAGTCTGGTAGACAATTAAAATAGAATTTGAATGGGCAATTACTCACCTTAACGAATATGAATGTACAATTCATGCGGTAGCTCTCAATTTACGCACAAACTTACCTGAAAATAAAATAAAAATACAGTATTTATTCACTATTATAAATATCTTCTATAGATAAACAACACAATTTCTAACCATTATTAAATTTTCTTGGAGTGCAAACAAACTCATATCTACATATTTTATGATCAAAATATGGAAGCAACCCTCTAAAACGCTTTATAAACTAAGATATTTTAAATTATTTAATAATGAGTTGTGCCAATGCCGTAACTAGACAAACTTTGTTGTTGTGGAAATTATTGACCCACCTCGGTAGCGTAGTTAGCTAACGCGCTATCCGTGTTGAGTTAGACCACCGAGGACGGGGAAGATCGAATTTTGAATCTCGGTTGGGTAAACTGGGGGTAGTTCTTTCTAAATGGCTTTCCACTCTCCCTTCACGCAAATTCGGATTCACTTCATCTAAATTCAGCCTTCCCAATACCTAATCCATTAGTTAATACTTAAGCGTATAGCCCGAACGGGTAGTAAGACGCGGTGCTAAAATAAATTAAATTTTTGTTAAGTTAGATGTTCACAGCCCCCCAGACCTGGAGGTGAAGACCATTTAGGAATATTGAATTCCTCTAAAAGCTCTTTTTTCATAAACTAATAAACAAAAGCTTTAAAACCACGCAAGTTTATCAACATTTTTTTTTCTCGTGTTAAAAACAAACAAACTTTTATTCATTCAATCTTAGTACTCGATTGGGTTATACGTATAGATTAATTACTCTAATAAAATAAGAATTATAAATGTAGAATTAAAAAAAAATATACCACGTTTATGTTGAGGGGGATTAGGTGACTTAGGATAAAACACCCTCATTATATCCAACTAGAATCCAAACCCCGATCTCCCCATCACCATAAATCCGTTCCAACATGAAAGTAGTGCTCTAAAACATGCGTCCACCGATGGATGTTAAACAAAGAATAGTAAAAAAAAAAGCATTTCTTGGTAAAATTTATACACCTCTCTTTGTTTCATGAAAATGGCTAGTTAAGTGTTGAGGCAGATAAAAGGGGAGGACGCGAGAAAATGTCAGTTTTTTTTTTGCAGTCTTTATAAAAAAAATGCTTTTTTTTTGCCAATATAGATAAAATATTGCTTCAACAGAAATATGTATTTTTATTTTCTTCACATCAACAGTTTTTAAATATCTGTCATGATAAACATTTTAATTGAAGAGAAAAAGTTATACACTAATTTAAATTTAGGACAGCCTTGACAGATATTCCCAAAAACTGTTGAAGTCTTAATCTTTGGAAAATCAAACTCTTGCTTTTCTACTGTAGAAAATCTTTGTTTAATTTGTAAAAAAAAAATGTTTCTTCATAAAAACTGTAAAAAAGTCTTTTTTTCACATTCTCACTGTAAATATCTATAAATAATTTGTATTTAATTTTTTTTAATTATTTTTATTAAAATTTAAGAATATATATGTCCTGCTAAAACTCACTATATGAACGAAATATTTATTAAAATATTACATAATAATTTTTATTGTTTGCAAGATTTCTTATTCTATTCCATGATCAATTCAAGGCCATTAATGGTGCATATGTCTCACTACATTGAATAGCCAGCAATGATAGCTCTGCCGGTTTGAATCCCGGCAAAAAAAAAAAAAAGTTGGAAGCTACTTAGTCATAACGTGATACGAAATCGTGGGTGGCAAGAGTGATTTTGAATTCTCTTTAATTGTGGTCCAAGGTGTTAATCACCCTAGCTTGTATTAAGCCCCTACAAAACTATTAATTATCAACTTTGGATATTTGTTATAAAGGATTTATATACCTTAATTTTGAATTAGTTTAAATAATAAACTAGTAGAACTTTGTTGCAGCGACGGCTGCAGATTATGACACTTAAATTTATATAAACATTTTATTGAGAAAATAATATCTAGATAATAAGCCCTCACTCGATTTTCTAGTTTAAAGTTGATTTGTCAAAGGCTATCAAATTTAAATCGATTTTTAACTTTCGTTGTTTAATTAGAATCAAAACGTATATTTTTCTCCTTAACGTCACGACGAGAACTTTAAAACGACGCCTCTCTCAGATCTAAAACGACCCCTCTCTCAGATCTAAAACGACGCCTCTCTCAGATCTAAAACGACGCCTCTCTCAGATATAAAACGACGCCTCTCTCAGATCTAAAACGACGCCTCTCTCAGATCTAAAACGACCCCTATCTCAGATCTAAAACGACCCCTCTCTCAGATCTAAAACGACCCCTCTCTCAGATCTATACGACTCCTCTCTCAGATCTATACGACTCCTCTCTCAGATCTATACGACTCCTCTCTCAGATCTATACGACTCCTCTCTCAGATCTATACGACTCCTCTCTCAGATCTAAAACGACTCCTCTCTCAGATCTATACGACCCCTCTCTCAGATCTAAAATGACCCCTCTCTCAGATTTAAAACGACCCCTCTCTGAAATCTAAAACGACCCCTCTCTCAGATCTAAAACGACCCCTCTCTCAGATCTAAAACGACCCCTCTCCGAAATCTAAAATGACCCCTCTCCCAGATCTCTTATCTATTTGTTGAACCAAACCACTCAAAGGAGAATTGAGCTGTCACAAATCATTGTTTCAATGGTGATGTAAGCAAAGTATAAAAAGATGAAAATTCGCTGAGAAATCAGCGTTTTATTTGGAAAATACCTTTTTTTTTGTTACACAGACTAACCCCTAACCCCTAACCCTAAAAATTAGTGGTCACATGTTAAAATCTGTAGAGCCATTTTCTCGCAATTTATCAAATTATACATTTGAACAAAGGGCAATTTTTAAATAAAGTGAAGGATAAAAATCAACAATGAATACTTATATATTCAACCTAATATCATCGATTTGTCTAATAAATATTCAAATAATTGCCGTAATCTTTATATTTGTTGCACCATACCACTAAAGTAAGAGTTGAGTTGGTATTATTTGTAGCCAGAGATAAATATTTTATTCACAGATATATGCTCATGTACAAATCAGGGTTTCCATGGTGATAAAATTATCTGAGATAGTCAGATTTTCGTTGGAAACTAGTATTTTAAGAAGTTTTGGACCGTTAACCCTTTAAATGAGAGGCTTCTTGTCAAAATCTTTTAAGCCATTTTATCGTCATTTCTATTACCGGGAACGGGATTATCTAATTTAACATAATTAAGTGTTTCTCCCGCTTCGGTAGCCGCATGTTCTAACGCGCTACCATTGTGTTAGACTAGACTGTCAATGATAAGGAGATTAAGGTTCAAATCTCGGTCGGTGTACTGAGGGTGGTTTTCCCAAAATGTTTTTCCAGTACCTCCACGCAAATTTGGATACACTTCCTCCAAATATAACCTTCTAACTCCCTAAAATCATCAACGCAACTAGTGTATAAGCGTGTAACAAGAACGGGTAGTAAGACGCTGTGTTTTAAAATAAGTACGGACTTGGCTTTTACCAGTATAAACAAATGATATTCATAAATTAAGATTAATAATTAGGTTTGTGTAAGCGCGTTGGTTTTTATTTGTCGTCTTAAATAAAAATGTATTAAGTAAAGCTTTCACTAAGGGGAAGGTGTGAGAATATACCCCCCAAACCCCCTCTTCACACTAATCCTATATACGGCATTGAAATATGAGGCTATAGAAAAATACTTATTGATAAATATATTCAACTAAACAAATACTTTACATCCATTACTGTTTCCTGCCTCTGACCTGGGTTAGTTTTTTATTCAAGCCATATATTTTTCCACTACCAACTTTATAGGACTGGCGTAGCTTTATATGCCTTATAATCTAACTTAAGACTAGGACCGGCACAACAGCCAGTCCCCAATAGTTAATTTATCAATGTGAAAGGCTGAGCCCAAATTTCACTAGTGATAAATCTTCGGCTATACCGGGAATTGAACCCGGGACCCTTAGCTAAGTAGGCAGACACTTTACTTACTGAGCTAATGTGTCAGATCACCTTAAAAAACAACGCTGAGAATTGTATATCTTCATAGTCTGAATTTAACAAAATCATACTGCACATTAAGCACATATTACACATTTTGTTTTACAGTAATTCTAAGTAAGTTTTGCAATTTTTTTATTACGTTACTCAAAAATTTACCTTAGTATTCATTTTTTAAATTCTAGTGAAAACCATAAGGATCTTTTATTTATCGCTATATTTTATTAATTAAATAACTCCTTATATTTTATATATATATATATCTTAACGACACCCACCGATGAAAACAGAAACAATCCATTGAGAGCACACGTGCACTCTGTGAGTGAAGAGGAGAACTAACACAAAACCCTACTACTGCTACACTCTATCAACCAACAAAGGAAGCTTCTCTAGTCGATAAGTTCTTCACTAGAAGCACTCTGGTAGAGAGACAGTTTTTTCAGTGGGGCTATTGAAANCACTAGAAGCACTCTGGTAGAGAGACAGTTTTTTCAGTGGGGCTATTGAAAAAAAAAAAAGAAAAAAGACCAAAAGTGGTGATGCGCTGACGTCAGTTTTTGCTACCATGGCAATATCGGGAAGAGCGGTTCGCTTTTACGAGCTACAAAACATTCTACTAACAACCCTCTTTTCGTTATAAACTGACTCTTGATAGGACAAACTTCATTAAGAGAAGCTAAATAGACAGAATCATCAAAAATTTAAAAATACACACACCGTTAAGGGTGGGGTAAGATTTAATATTTTTTAAAATTTGAACTGATAAAGAGGCATACATAGATTTGTTAAATTATGAATGAGTGAATCCATGAGATATATTTTAATACTAATTTAATATAATTTATTATAAATGTTAATCAGTGTTCAAGTTGAAGTTTGATCTTGATTTGATTTTTATCCATTCGAAGCTGGTTGTCACCTAACTCTTCGCTGGTTATTGCTGCCAGCACCATCTGGGAGAAAGCATATGGTACAATGAAAGTTCAGAAAGTACTGCGGTTTCCTGTTTATTTCTGCACTGGATTTCTACAAGCGAGCGAGAAAGAGACTACCAATTTTGATGGGAAAGGTATTTTCACGTGCTTTCAAGGGTTCTTTTACATGTACACAATCGACATGAAACCTTTATAAATCGTGTTCTGATATAATCAGTCGGTTTAGAAAGTGCACATTAAATACCTCAAATGAATAAAAACATAATGACACGATTATATACAGAAAAAGGAGAAACAATGACACCAAATTTTTGAATATATCCACAGCGCAAATTCTAGGTTTGTTGAATTAGACTTTTTATCACAAAAGAAAAGTCAAACTCTGAGAGCTATTTAAATATCTCTCTTCTCATTAGTATACTCACTACATGTTCTACCTAAATAATGTAATAGATCTACTATGTCATTCCAAGATTTATTGATTTTTAACTCTACTCTTTATTAATGTATTTTTTTCTTATTTTAGCGAATATATATTAGCTAAAAATAAGAAAAAAAATATAATAAATATATATATATATATANATATATATATACATGCACATTATTATTTAACTATGAATGTTTATTTTATTCTCTTATCAAGTTGTTCTTACATGTCAAGTACTTGTGTACTTTTCATTGCTGGCCTTGTGGCTTATTGGCCAGCACTCCATTAAAGAAAATCAAAATTGATTTTTTTTTCACCACGTCTTACCACCGGTTTCGGGTTATACGTTTATTTACTAATTACTCTAATGGTTTTAGATATTAAGAAGTTTATATTTCAAGGAAGTGTACACTTATTTGCATAGAGGGAGAGTGGAAAACCTTTTCGGCAAAAATATCCTCAATACGTCCGACTAAAATTGGAAACTTGATCTTCCCTTCATCAGTAGTTTGGTGTAATGACGACAGTAGACCATGTGGCCATCGAAGAAGGGGAAATTGAAATTATTACCTCCAAGGGTAAATTTATGGAACTTAACATACTTTTTTTTATACGCGGAGTAGTTTGATGTATATTCTACACAGAAAAATAAACCTCTTAATTTTTTTATTTTCCTCATAAAATTCACGTGTCTATTCCTCATATTGGCTCATAAAGGTGCCACCACTTCTTCGGAATAGGTTCAATCTTTAACGACGCTCCTGAAGCAGATAAAATAAAAATAAAACATATAAAAATAAACTCCAAATATCGTCTGAGGTCGTAAATAAACTTTGTAGAACCTTAAATAAGAGGCAAATAAATAGAGTTGAAGCCATCACCATGATTATTTTCAACTGATCCTGCTTGGTTATCAATTAACGCTAATTTAGGAATAGAATAATATATTATGTAGATCCTACTAACTTGATTCTGTGAATATTGTTGGTGATATTTTTCCAAAATTTAAAGTGACCATATCTATTCAAGTGTTCCCTTTTCAAAATGACATCAAATTATTATTTTAAGCGTATATAGTACACATGCGTGTAGATTAAAAGGGTAATAAGCGACAGGGTGTTAAAAACAACAACACACAAACACACTCGACGTACTCTAGCAAAGCTCTGGTCAGGTCTTAGCTAAAACAAACGTGTTGTCCTACAGGCAGCGTCTTTGAATCACCGTCCAACTATATTATTTAATCTCTTGATATTAAAAGAGACATCCATGTGAATGGCTTACGTTAGGTCTATACTATAAAACCGTCCTATTGTCTATTCAATATAATACCATAAAGAAAACAATAGCCCCGGCTTATTGTGAGCTCATCGGATGTCCTTTGTTATGTTACTCAATAGGACTGTGGCGGGAGGGGGTTCTGTTAATATCCATAAGGCTCTAAAAATAAGTAGCTTATTATTCCTGCTCTGCAGATGAATACTGTCCCGCACAACAAGCAAGACAATGTTGTGGTTAGATTTAGGAAGGTTTGTGTAAGGAGATTTTGTGTAAGCTCTTGTTTCTATTTGGTGTTTTATTCCGGTGATTTCTTGGTCCGAGGCGATAAATAGAAATGTCTAGCGATAGGTTGGTTTACCATAAACTTTATGATATAGGCTAACCACTTCTGTGGCCGCATGGTCTAAGGCGTTACTCTCGCAGTAGACTAGACTGCTGATAAAGAGGTGTACTGAAGAGGTTTTCTCTCAAAATGTTTTCTCCTCTCTCTCCACGCAAATTCGAGTACACTTTCTCTAAATTATACTTTCCTCATCCATACAACATTAAAGCTATATATATAAAACATAGGCATATATATGCCTATGTTTTATGCTCACTGACCTACTTAAGGGACAAAATAGTCTTAGGCGTCAATCTTGTGGTGGTTGTTGGTCCTGATGAAGAGGGGGAGATCGGGGTTTGGATCTCGGTCAGACCTACTGAAGGAGGTTTTCCCTCAATGTTTTCCCACCCTTCTTCCACGCTAATGTTGGTAGATTATCTGATAACATCTAAAATGCTTCCTTCCTCATCCTTACCCCTTAGAGTAATTAGCATACATACCTGAACAGGTAGTAAGAGGTGGTGAGGAAAAAATAAATAATAATAAAATAAATGCAATGCCTGAAATAGTAGTGGCACACGGTGAAAACACTATATTTTTATAATATATTCTTAGTTGTCTCAGTACGTATATTTATTGCAACCACGTGATTATTACACGATATATTATGATGGGCTCTAGGATATACCCTGGCCAAAAACATGGCAAATTTAGCCCTTCCCTTTTAAGTTTTTGTTTAAAATATCGCTTCTTAATACCCGTTCGGTTTATACACATGTACTAGTTACGCTAGAGGTTTCAGGGATTTGGGAGAATCTATTTAGAGTAAGTGTGCCCGCATTTGCGTGGAGAAAGAGTGGAAAGCCACTTAGGGAGAAAGAAACCCACTCTAAGTACACCCGAACGAAATTCTAACCTCAACCTCCCCCTCATCGATGGTCTAGTTTACTGCGAGAGTAGCGCGTTAGACCATGCGGCCACCGAAGATGGTGTTAGGTGTGTTAATGTGAAGCCAGAGTTATTTTTAATTACTAGCCGAGTAAGGCTTTTCCTTGCTTCAAACATATATAAAATAAATCTTACTTTTATTTATTCCTATTCAGGTTTTAATAAATTTAAAAAAAAGTTTAATCAAAAATTTAAAATCCTAGCTATGAAGTACCCAATGCTCATGACAGATAGGTATACAAAGTAATTTATCATTTTATTAATATAGATAGATAATTAGTGACTCAAACTATATGAGCCAAGGGAACCACATTTTTATGAAGTACATTTCTCAAAATACGTCTAATCTTGATAAAAGGACGGTGTTTAGGAAAATAAAAAAATTAGGGAGGTAAAAAAACACTAGCAGTACACCAAATCGGGATTAAAACCCCTGACCCTCCCGTCACTGTTAAACCCAACCGGCCAAGGTTGACGCCTTAGCCACATGGGCTCATCTAAAATTAATTTAAAAATGTATTTTCATCGTCAAGTGAAGTGTGTTAGTTCACTTTTCTACCGAGCTTGGAACCTAAAGCTGATACTTTTTACTGCATCTTAGTACCCGTTCGGGTTGTACGCATACATTAATTATCTTAATGGAGAGGCAAGGAATGATGAAGGTAATATTTTAGAGTTTATGTACCCTTCATTTACCCTGAAAGGTTGCAAAATTACTTTGCATGGGTTCACTCTGGTGCATCTTATAAGAAAGGGTTATAATGTAGTCAGTAAAGGTAAGATTGTTTGTCTTTCACTATAAACCTGACCTATTGTTTAGTTTACACCGGTATTCATTCTACTGTCGGCCATCAACCAAGCGTCACAACCTCTATAAGTGTACAGTAGCCTCATGGCTTCTTTGGTGCTGACTGACAGCTGATGGCATTGAAAAGTTACCAGACCAAATTATGTATCCCTACGCCAAACCAAATGATCTTCAAAAACATGTGTCTAGCAGCTGTCACTTTTGACAGTCAAAATTTTTATATATATATATATATATATACCTAAATGTTGACTGTCAGAAGTCAGTTGTGAGCTGTCAGTTGGCACCAAAGAAGCCACGGGCCTACTGTACTTCAACTCACAACCAGGGCTGTGGAGTAGGGATCGGAGTCGTACGCAATTTTCGGCGGAGTCGCAGTCAGTAGAAAGGTACCAAATCTCTTCAAAATAAAAACTTAGATTATAGTTAGGGGGACAAAATTAGTGAAGTGTTAACATATTATGAAATTGTAGTAAAAAATATGTTCTATGGACCTAAGTAGCTTAATGATTCACGTGGGGATGATGAAATGTCCTGTGTTACCATTTTAGTATTTAGTATTTTAAAATTGTAATATATTATATAAATTAGTAATATATTTACGTTAGTAAAATTATTTTAGTACAGTAAATTCTTTTCTATCTACTAATTTATTTATATATATAAATATATATATGTGACGTGAAAGGTCAATCCTTCCAAGCAACAGGGAGTTGGCCAGACAGGGGTAGTAACCGTGGCTTGGGAATGTGTCCTTGGGGGTGGGGGGCGGGGATACCTAACACGAGGGTAGAATGCCGGCCAAGGAGACAGGCGAGTGACAGAGATGGACTCAGAGACCACTTGACTACAGCAGTGAGTGTTAAAGTCGTGATACGGACCGTGTGTGGTACCAGCCGGGCGAAGTACCAGCCAGTCTAAATACGAATGGTGTATAGACTCAGGAGTTGTAGTCCACCTAGACTATGGGGACTAGCTGCAACTTAAGCCTATTCTACACTTTCGTCCAGACCAGCGTTTTAACCGCTACCTCTGGAGGTGTTAAAACCACCTAGCTGTAGAAACGTGAATCAAACTACACCAGACGTTACCAGTCAGTTGTGCCTCAATGTCACAACAAGTCTTTCAGCAGGAATAATAAATACTCTTCCTCAAGATGGTGTCACGTTTTGCAATATTTCCATTCACTAAACCAAGTAGTTCATCAAATGAAACCACAGACACTCTCTAATACAAAAATAACTTCTCTGGGTACATTCTGTGATTCATGAACATAATATGAAACTGTCCTGTTGAGAGACGGTTCGATAATGTGGGGTGAGTCCACCAACGTTTCTTTTGATGGATTTTTTTTTTTTCAAATTTCCTCCAAGAAAATAATCCCCGCAAGACAATGTACATTTTTAAATCATTCTGAACAAGTGGAAGCAACAACTGCGGCATTTAAACCGCCAGTGTGGAAGGAATTAGTAGCGCTATGGTGGCTGTTTAACAGTCGCGTTTTGACAGTCAGGTGTAGATTCAAGAGTTTGGGGGGGGTAAGCTAGTGGCAAGACCACCAGTGTAGAATCGGCCTTAACCCCCACCATCGGCACACTACATATATATGCTATTGATTGAAGAGTTGGAGTCGGAGTCTGAGGTTTAGCCTGACAACTCCACATTCCTGCTTATAACCATATATTACAGTTTCATACATACTATTTTTAAACTCTCTTCCCAAACTTAAAACACAGCACCTGTGGCCAGAAAGAAACAGAAAAACATACAGGGTGAGTCACTCGGCATTGAACACCTGTATTTTGGTGGGTGTTGCTTTTTTTTTTAACTTTATTAGAACGCAAAGTTTTAGGTTATGTTCGTATTGGTCCTAATAAAGTAGGTCGTATAAGTGTTATAAAACCATTATCTGAAGGTATTAAGTTGTTCAGTTGTGTTCAGTCCTGAATGAATCCTCCAGTTGTAAAAAAATGTCAGGTAAAGTCATCTTCAACATTCATTGATACCTGTACAAGTTAGGCTTAACAACGCATCAAACCCGCCTCGGTGGCGTAGTTGGCTAACGCGCTTGTCGTGTTGAGCTCGACTGCTGAGGACGGGGAGATTGAGGTTCGAATCTCGGTCGGGTGAACTGGGGGTGGTTTTTCCTAGATGGTTTTCCACTCTCCCTCCACGCAAATGTGGGTTCACTTCCTCTAATTCAACCTTCCCAATTCCTAAATCCATTAACGTAATTAGTACTTAAAGCGTATAACCCGAACGAGTAGTAAGACGCGGTGCTAGATATAAACAACGCATCAAGTATGCAGCTTTAGTTACGTACATGAACGACAAGTTGCATAACACTAGGGGGGTACATCATAGCAGGTGTTCAAAACTGCCTCCCTCATCCGTAATGCACGGTCCGTAGGTTGCATTTGACGCATGCTCAACCTTCGGACACGTTGCTTGCGCCTAGTGATATGCAACTTGTTGTACACGTACGTTCTTACAGCTGCATACTACAGACGTTGTTGCAAATAAAATTATAATTATATTAAGTAATAGAAGATTACTTTCCAGGACAATTTTTTAATTAGGTTTTCCTGTTTATTTCTGGCTACACATGTTGTGGTTTAAGTTTGGGCAGAGTGTTTAGAAGCATCCTGTATAGTGTGCATACGTTTATTTAATATCTACTTCAAATAGCCTAACCTTGGTATCTTTTCCTAGTTAAAATATACATAATTATTATTAAAAGGTATTCTGTCTTACGACAGATTCGTTCCTTTTGTCCGTGAGCCTAGAGCGACAATGCCCCCTGTCCTCTGCCTTCTCCTTGAGTTTCCAGAATTTTCTTCTTTCCTTTAAGCCATCCAATATTTGAATACTCCTTCTTCCTAAGCTCCTCTTTCCCTCAACCTTCTATGACGTCGTGTAGGAAGACAGTTCCTCCTAAGGATGTGTCTGATCCAGTTTGCTTTGTACCAAATAATCACATCCAAAATTGTTCTCTTCTTAGGACTTCTTGATTTGTCACCCTGTCTGTCCACCTGATCTTCTCAAGCCTTCTCCAACACCACAAACACACACACATATATATAGTAAGACATAGATTTTAATTAAATTATAGATAAGAATGGGTGACCTGGTGGTCTAGGGGTAAGGTGTCAGACTTCTATGCTCGCGGCCGGGGTTTAATCCTCGGTCCCGGCACAGATTTATCTGATTTCCAAACCCTTCCTTCACCTCTGACAAGACATCTTGTGAATGTGTGGAATGTCAGGCCTCCAACGTGGTTAGGATCCCACGTTAAACTGTAGGTCCTTCATTTCATCTCACAATCACCCTACCATTACACATTAGCGTAAGTGCGTATAACCCGAACGGGTAGTAAGACGTGGTGCTAATAATAATAATAATAATAATAATAATGCTTTTGAAAATATAAAAAAGTAATAATAATAATAATACACATCTGTAGAAGACCGAGAATATCTTGTCGACAAACCCTGCTGGGGTACGAATAAAAAATAGTTAAATGAGAAGGAAATACTAATATATTCATAGAAACGTAAACAAAATTAGAAATAAATCGTTCCAAGGAAAACTACTCAGTATAAAAATATGATATAAAGATGAATGAATAAACATAATAACTTCTTGAAAAAGATGTGGAGGAACATATAAAGAGTTGAAACTATATAAAAGGACAGACTGGAGTATTTAATCTAGACAGAGAGGTAAAAAAGACGGAGAAGACATGATGAAGTAAGGTCTCATCTTCTTACCAGTACCGTCAGGCGGCTGTGTCTGCTGTCCCAATATTGATTCTAGAGAATGATGTGGTTATAAGAGCCCCGCTAACATCTGTGTGACGTAGTTCTGTCACATTAGTCACAGGGGTAAAGCAGGAAGGTGAGGCAAAACGTTTGTTTTCTGAATATTAGTTCACTTCACAATATATTTACTTGCGTGTCTGAGAAAATAAGCGTGCTATACACCACCATATATTATTTTAATATTAATAATTCCTTTATTCCTTTAATCTCCTGTTATTGAGAAATTATAGGGCCTATATACATAAAAGCCAGGGAATAAATAAAATTAGAACTTGAAAATTATCAACAGTTAAATTACCCAGTTAATGATAAAACAATTGTTTTTCAGCATACCCATTTTACTACCTGTTCAGTTTATACGCCTATGTACTAATTACACTAATGGGTTAAGGATTAGGAAGGCTTAATTTAGAGGAAATGCACTATCATTTGCGTGGAGGGAGAGAGTGGAAAACCATTTAGGAATAACCAACCTCAGTGCACCCGACTGGGATCGAGCCCCGATCTCCTCGTGTTGTGCAGTATAGTCCAACACGAGAATAGCGCGTCAGAGCACGCGGCCACCAGGTGGGTATAACACTAATTAATTTAGTTATACAACATGGTGTAAATCCGTAAAAACTTAAAACCACAGGTACCACCAATATATTAAAAAAGGGAAACACTCAGATTATGGAAATTATAGACCTATAGAAATTCTAACAGTTCTAGGCAAAATATTATTATTAGTATGATTATTAGCACCGCGTCTTACTACCCGTTCGGGTTATACACACTTACGCTAATGTGAAATGGTAGGGTTATTGTGAGATTAAATGGAGGACCTACAGTTTAACGTTGAATCCGAACCACGGTGGAGGCCTGGCATTCCACACATTCACAAGATGTCTTGTCAGAGGTGAAGGAAGGGTTTGGTAATCAGATAGATCTGTGCCGGGACCGAGGATTGAGCCCCGGACCCCCAACACAGAAGTCCGACACCTTACCCCTAGATGACCTGGTCACCCTTTAGACAAAATAATTAAAATATACATTACCAACTACTTAATAAACAATTTAGATTATATTATAGAATTATTTACGAAAAACAATACGGATATGAAAAATAGTACTGATATAATTCTACACACTTTTTTACTAATGTACGAAATTTAAGGAGTGGTATCAGCTAACAAGTGTATGGGAAGCAGGGTGTGTGTGCGTGTGTGTGCGTGTGTGCGTGCGTGCGTGAGAGAGAGAGTTTGTTAGGAAAGGGGGTGGGAGGCGAGTTTGTCTCTTAGGAGTTCTTGAGTGTTAAAAAAAAGATGAGCACAGATGTTCCTCAATCTTATCATTTGTACCTCAACGCTCGACTCACAAATGGAAACCTGTGAATTGTTGCAATTAAAGGCACCTAATACACTTTGTTTCACGATGATCCTACCCTTTGCGGTAATATCATTATAACGCTTGGTTAAGTATGTCACAGACTGGTGAATACTATCAAAGGGGAACTAATTTGTAATTCACGTGGGTAAGTACGCATGTTTGAATTACCATGTGATTGTTATGGAGCTATATTGGTAAGATTCTTAAGAACCAGTTTACCATCTACAGATAACACCTAGTTCAGGTGGAAAAGATCGTAAATACAATTAAATACCTTAGGTATGTTGATGTTTTCTTTTTCAGGCATTAGAAAAAAATACAAAATAAATATGGTAAACAAAAAAACAACATTATTTTATCCTATGGGGGTGAGATGGGTAATTAACATCCAAATACCTCCCATAACTACGTTATTAGGCACATTAGTGGCATTAGGGACTCGGAAGTTCATTGACTCACAAAAGTACGCCACCTATTTATCGCTTGAGCTCGTTCTATCCAGTCCACCTCATTACACCTTACCTCTATCTTGAGCTCGTTCTATCCAGTCCACCTCATTACACCTTACCTCTATCTTGAGCTAGTTCTATCCAGTCAACCTCATTACACCTTACCTCATCTTGAGCTAGTTTTATTCAGTCTACCTCATTACACCCTATTTCTTTCAGGTTCATTAGAATGTCACCCTCTCATCTGCATCTAGGTCTTCCCACTGGTCTCCTCCCATTGGGTTTGCCAGTCAGTATACTGAACAAGGTTCTAGAATCTTCCATTCGCGCTGCATGTCCTGCCCAGCGTAATATGCGAGAGTTGATTATCATAACAATGTCTTGTTATGAGTACAGGGTATATAACTCATCATTAAATTAACTCCACTAATCACTAGTATCTTCATTCCTTTTTGTACCAAATATCTTACTAAGCTTCTTGTTTACGAATATCCTAAATTTGTTTTTGTCACGTAGTGTAAGAGAACAACAATAATACTCTTTGAACCGACCAGCTTATTATTATTAATAATAATAATTAGGACAGATAGTACTAATAAAAACCTGTAGCTATGACAAATCGATCTACACATTAGAAAAAAAGTGGTATCAGGGGCGATTGTTTACTTTGAGCTACACATGAGATAATTTTGAATTTAATTAATAAAAGGATTTGGTATATTTCTTAATGTTTATACGAGTATATGGAAGCTTATTAATAAAAATTATTTTTATTTAATTAAAGCGACAATCATAAACAAATATGAGGAAATTTATGCATAACATTTAGCATATGTTTGTAATTTTTTTTAGCACATTGTCTTATTACCCGTTTGATTTGTACGCTTGTAAACTAATTATGCTAATTATTCTAATTGTTTTATGGATTTGGAAGATTATATTTGTTGAAAATGTACTCACATTTGCGTGGAGGGATAACGGAAAACCATTTCGGATTAACCACACTCAGTACATTCTACCAAGATTCGAACCTGGATTTGCCAGTTACCGGCAGTCTAGTCTACTGCGAGAGTAGCGTGCTAGACCACGCGGCCAACGAAACGGGTTTTCGTTAATATTATTTATCATTTCGAGCACTGACTAAGCTGAATTCAGTATTGAAATTGTGGAGCAAACAGTATAGTTCTTTATTAATATTCCATTTTTATATCTAATAGCCTCTTAACTACCCGCTCCCTCCCTCTTGTGACCCATCAGACTCTTCGTCTTGTCAAAGTCAATTAAAATGGAAACTTCCCTTTATAGAATTAACCAGAGAGAAGTCTTGTCAAGTTATTTTATTCCACTCAAGATAAAGATGAAAGCTAAAGGCTATTTTACTTAATGGTTCTCTCTTCTTTTTATTTCCTTCGTCTTCTAGAAAGTGTGTTACTAAAAGGAACTAAAATCGTGAAATATTGAATTAAAACTAAGATAATTATTATAATATCCAGATGCATCAAATTCAATTAGAAAGCAATTTTATGGCTAAGAATATTTTAACGAAAAGGAATTTTTTTTTGTAATCAAATTACGTTTTTATTTTAGTATTGGGAAATAAAATACTAAATATATTAAATGTATTTATTCAACTCGTTTAGTAAAAGTCAACGTTTCATTCAATATATTTCACTTTAAGAATTCCATAAATCTATAAACAGAAAATATTAAAGCTATGTACTTATATGGGTCTTAATTATTCCACATTAGGTTTAAAACAAGTTTCTCACAACGACATACTAACTACATAGAAAAATAGTGTATATATATATATATGTATATATGTATTTTTATATATGTATTTTTATATATGTATATTTATATATGTGTATATAGATAAGTAAGACTATACCAACCAAGCGGCTACCGCATGTTGGCGAAGACAGTGCCAACATTCTCGTATATATGGTATCATGTAGTCAGCACAGCGAGCTCCTAGGCCATTAATCTCAGTTTTCTAGATCGAATCCACTACTTGTTCATTGAAGTAGCTCCTCATTGGTGCTCACGAGACTGAGTTGACCCCGTTTCGGATTTGAAGCACCGGTAATCGAACCCAAGGCATCTGGATTTGTAGTAAGAAACTCTGATCACATATGAGTCATAATTTAATCCCTAATGAGGGTGTGTTTTTTTACATTTGATGGACTTTCGATTCATTATCAATAACTGTCAAATTCATTGATTTATTCGATATTTGAACATTAAAAAAAATTCATTGAAATACTCATATAAATGGTTTACAAGACCACTAAAAAACATGTCATTACACAAGAGTATTCCATTGTACACCAGAGATGAAAAACAAATTTATAAAGCAGAGAAAATCAAATTTGACCTTCTGATAAAAATATAATTAAAAAAATGTTATTTACTTATAGTATATTTTATTATTTATAAGAAATATTTTCGTGAGATAGATTTGTGTCTACCCATTTGTATTACATAAGATTCAACCAGTGGCGTACTAGGACAAACACTTTTTCCTTAGCGCCGCATCTACGTGCCCATTCTGGTTAGCCAGGTTAATGTGCTAGGGATGAGGAAGATTGAGATTAGAGGAGGAGGAAGATTGTAAAACCATTTAGGAAAATGCACTCTTAGGACACCCGGGATTTGAACCTTGATCACACAATCATCGGTGGTCTAGTCTATTGCGAGAGTGATGCCTTAGATTATGCGGTCAACAAAGTGTGTGACGTAAACATTTATAGGGCGAGGGTTAAGGAGGAAAGGTTCAGTATTAAAATATATAAATAATATTTGAAGTGAAATATGACCTAATAAGAAATAAGAGTTTGGAAAACTTCCCTCATTTTCAAAAATATAGAATGTCCGTGTAAGATATCTTAAAGAAACAAGTTCAATTTAATCAATGAAAGAAATCGACAGCTCGAATCAATTCTTGTTAATTTGTATTATAATATATTGAACAGAAATCTTTGGTGACCTGGTGGTCTAGTGGTAAGGTGTCTGACTTCTGTGTTGGGGGTAGGGGGTGCAATCCTCGGTCCCGGCACAGATTTATCTGATTACCAAACCCTTCCTTCACCTCTGACAAGACGTGTATTAATCACAACTTGTGAATGTGGGGAATGCCAGGCTTTCCACCGTGGTTCGGATCCCACGTTAAACTGTAGCTCCTCCATTTCATCTCACGATCACCCTACCATTACACATTAGCGTAAGTGCGTATAACCCGAATGGGTAGTAAGACGCGGTGATAATATTACTAATAGTAATAATAATAATTACAGAAATCGTTATAATCACTACAGGTATAACTTATTTAATTTTAAAATTCATACATTTTAAGAGGGGCTTCATAAAAGGAGTTGTAAAACACAATCTATTATGGATGGGTTTAGTTATACTAACTATACTAATCGCTTTCATCAATCTATTGGAATGTGGTCTTGGTGTTAAGTCCTCACCTCGGGATCCAACGTGCATGAGTTCAAACCCAGATGGGGTCGACAGATTTTTACTGAGCAGTAAAAATCCGTAGCACAACTTTTTTAGGAGGGAAATTAAAGCCGTTGGTCCCATCTCGATTGTGGAAATAACACTGGAAGGTATGTGAAAATATCCTTTCCAGCAAAATTGGTAGGTTCTTTTGCTCTCATTCCTAGAAATTCTCATGTGCTGATATAATTAGTGAGTTAAGAAATTTCGCGTTAAATACCTAATTTGTATAAATTAAATAACTGATTTTAACGGATCCTTGAATTATATCAGTTCTATTAAAATGGTATATTACTTAGTCATTTTAGGGGGGAGGGGGTGGGGAGAGTAAAGAGTCAAGTTTTATTTCAATACGTCTTACTGCCCATTTCACATATAATTAAAACAATGAGGATGGTAGATTAAATAAGATATGTACCTTCATTTGCGTGGAGGAAAACTGTACACACATAAGGAAAACCACCTCAAGTCCACCCGGCTGGGATCCAAAACCACACCTCTCCATCACTGGCAAAGTAGACTAAACTAGCTTAAGATTTAGTCTGCGAGTCAACTGATGCTGTTTGTATGTTAAGATAGGAGCACGGTAAGAAGAGGTGTATCCGACACTCAAACAATCTATCAGATTTATTCTTAATTTGAGTCAATTCTTACGACGTCTTGTAGATGCAACTTTTTACTTTCTTTTACATCCATTACTGTTTCCAGCCTGTGGTCTGGATCAGTTTTTTTTCCATCCAAGCCATATATTTTCCACTACCGACCTGCTAGGCCTGTCGTGGCTTCATATACCTTATAATCTAACTTAAGATTCGGACAGGTACAACATCCAGTCCCCGGCCGTTAATTTATCAACGTGAAAGGCTATACCTCTGTTTTATCTATGGTAGATTATTTTAGTTATGCTGGTAATCGAACCCGGGACCCCTAGCTCAGTAGGCATACAGGCTACCAACTGAGCTAAGGTGTCGGATACCACTTATTACCATGCTGTTAAAATTATAAATGATAATGTAGCAACATTTTTTTTTTCAATGTTTACTGGAAATATTAGGATTGTATTTACCAAACCGACTTTCCTTTTGCAATTTTAACACTAAATAAAAGTATAATTACTAAAAAACAATACCAACCGTCGACAACAACGAAACTGCAAATGACAGCTAAATTAAACACAATCCGATGAAGCATAAAAAAATAAAAATAAAAATACAATACTTTTAATCATAAAATATAATCTATATGTCACTGAAAATACAAAGGCACCATTAACATGCCTTTGAGATCGTAAGCAAGGTAATTCAAATCCCCTTGATTAAGTTGGTTGGTTTGATGTCTACTCTTAATACATATTTAACCAAAGGCAAGGATAGAAGAATAAGGTAAACAGTTTTCTTACTATATTATAATTAGCCTCAAAGACAACTATTTAGGATTATTGAAAGATAAAGATTACCTGTTATTTAAAGAGCTATGAATGGATTAACTTTAATTTAGAGAGCCATGAATGGATTAACTTTAATTTAGAGAACCATGAATGGATTACCTGTAATTTAAAGAGCCATGAATGGATTACCCGTAATTTAAAGAGCCATGAATGGATTACCTATAATTTAAAGAGCCATGAATGGATTACCAGTAATTTAAAGAGCTATGAATAGAATGACAAA
This sequence comes from Timema monikensis, assembly GCA_902151445.1. Classification (NCBI taxonomy): domain Eukaryota; kingdom Metazoa; phylum Arthropoda; class Insecta; order Phasmatodea; family Timematidae; genus Timema; species Timema monikensis. The sequence continues at coordinate 69,874 of CABFVZ010002876.1, read as the reverse complement.
TGGTAATGTGTAATTTACACTGTTGCTATTGTTAGATTTTTTTTAACGCCGAGACTCCTCTAGGGTAATCCCAGCGCCGAAGATGTACCTGATTATAGGGGAAGCGATTTTCCGTGTATACTTTAAACTTGCCTTTAGTTTGTTTCTTTCTTTCTTTCTCTCTCTTTTTACTACTGACATGCCTGATGGATGACAGCAGAGTGGTTTGGTTCTGGATGTGTCAATATACAAATAACCCCATCTGGTGCCATTGTTTTTTCTGTTCGATTACATATTTAGGTCAAACATAAAAAAATACCTCAAATATGTGTGTTTGTTATATTTAAATGCTAGTTTAAAAAAAAATATTTCAATACTTTTGATTATATTGAATCGGAAGCCAGAGTATATAAGAGACTTACAAGTAGAGTTTTTAGATTTTTCTGTCACGCTAGAGCCTTGAACAGGCTAGTCACGATTTTTCTGTCACGCTAGAGCCTTGAACAGGCTCGTCATGATTTTTGTAGGCATAAATTATTTATTATTCTCAATTTGCAAGGTAGAAGATAAAATATTAATTACAAAAAATATGACTAGAAAGAAATGTACACCCCTGAACTGTATTAAATTACTACTACTACTACTACTACTACTACTACTAATACTAATACTACTATTAGATGTAGTATTCATTTGTTTTATATCTAACGGGATCACCAAGGAAAAATTCACATTTTAAAATCAAAGCAAAGATTACAGAATATGCACAGAATATAATTCATAAAACTAAAGATAAATCAAAATTGTGTTTGTTTGTTTGTTTCACATATCTATTAACTTTAGTAAGTAAAACATTTATTTTATTATATCTTAAATATATACTTACTTATTTAGGAAAACAAATTATTTCCTAATTAAAAATCGGCTTGTTCGGCGCTTAACGCATCAGAGCGCATGATCGCCAGTGCGTGCAGATCCAGTAAACATTGAGGGATGATATTTGCATATTTATTTTAAGAAATCTCAAGGTTAACTTTAAAAAACTGTGAACCTAAAACCTTGAGGTGAGATGGAAATGGACGTGAGAAAATGTCAATGTTTTTTGCAGTTTTACGACAAAATATTTTTATTTTTGACCAAAGTAAATAAAATATTTCTCCAATACAAACCTAGAATTTAATTTTCTTCACATGATGACCTCAATATTTCTTGAATATCTGTCAAGGGTTTCCTGAAATTTAATTACAACTCTTTATCTTCATTTAAAAAGTTTGCCATCTAAGGCTGCTATGCTCATGATGGATATTCAAGAACATCAACTTGTGAAAAAAATTAAACTTTATGTTTGTACTGGAACAATATTTGATTTATTTTGATCAATAATTTTGTTGTTGTTTTTTTTGCCATAAAAACTACAAAATAACACTGGCTTTTCTCGCGTTCCCTACATTCCCACCTTAAGAAATGTTACCACCGGAGTATATAGCTCCGAAACCTATAAACCTAAAAAGTTACATCTTCACTCTGTGTGTCTTGAGCCTACTTTTATTAAATTCAATAACAATAGCATATTTAATTTTACCCTTGCATTAATTTTGAACCCGATGCCTTAAGATCCCATGACTATTATATTTAGTGAGATCTAAACTCAGGAAATATAGAAATATAGAAATATGAAACATGGCCTAGGTCCACGTACTTAACGTAGCGTCTGACTGTACGCCTCGGGGGTATTTTATTTGCTTTTAATATGTTTAGACCCACTTCTTTGACCGAATGGTCTAACGCACTATTCTACCAGCAGATTAGACTACCGATTACGGGGAGGTCGTAGTTCGCATCTTGATCAGGTGTACTGAGTTTTTTTTTTCAAAAATAGTTCTTCCACTCTATTTTTATTTCCACGCAAATTTGGGTACATTTCCTTGAAATATAACCTTCCTAATCACTTAAACCATTAGCGTAATTTGTACATAAGCGTGTAATCTGAACAGGTAGTAAGACGTGGTGATAATTAAATATAAATGTTTAGAGATTTACACCTTAAACCAATTGACCGATCATCTGTTTATGTAACTCCAAAATTAAGTAAATTAGAAATCTAAAACCTTACATATGCACTAATAATCCAAAGCACTATCAACCAACAAAATAAGAAACTGAAAACACACAAATTTCAAACAATGTTTCTGTACATACGCACTAATATAATATCTTAATATCGAAATTTAAAAGTGATTATAGAGATGCCAGATTATATTGTATCCATAAATGGCGTTTGAATGATAGGAAAATCGATTGATCAAAGTAGTTCCATTCCCACTCGTTTGGAGCGCTAGTGTGTTTGATTTAACGCTATTGTGGCACTTCTATTACTACATCCAAGCTACAGTAGCCCCGTGGCTTCTTTGGTGCTGACTGACAATTCACAGCTGACTTCTGACAGTCAACATTTAGGTATATACCTAAATTGGTACCGTCAGAATTGACAGCTGCTAAACACATGTTTTTGCAGATCATATGGTTCAGCGTAGGGATACATAATTTGGTCTGGTAGCTTTTCAAAGCTTTTAGGTGTCAGCTGTGAGCTATCAGTCAGCACCAAGGAAGCCATGGGGATACTGTACCTTTGCTATGGTTTAGGTGTTCAGCAGAGCTATGTTGTTTTTATGGTTATTAATGTAAATTTTATTTTGTTAGCTTTAAAGGTCCGTTGTTTGAGGTCTGTGCGTGTAGGTATAGCTTCTCTTGATTAATATTTAAATGTTGGATTACTTGGTTTGAGGTTCTATCACCCTCCCCCCCTCTCCCTGAAATGAAATCCTGCGTACGTCCCTGGATGGAATGATTCCCCTTTCGGTAAAAATACCGAAGATATCAGCTGAGAATCGAACCCGGGACCCCTAAGCTCGTAGCCAGGGGGCACTGACCACTACATACACCACGGGGTCTGTTAGAGTAATTAAAAGTGATATTTTTTTGTCAACCCTTGTTTATTAACTGGTGTTGGCTCCGATGCCCAATCAGTCACCCCTATTTTAATTAATGTTTTCTAGAAACTAGGACAGTAGAGTCAGGAAGACACCCAGTAGTCCACCCATCCTTTCATTCACACTCCCTTGTCATATCAATATGACGCGAGTATTTCCCCAAGGTAATGGCCGGATTGAATCTTTCTCTGACATTTTCAAGAGAAGAGGTAAACTAACTTCTGTCAGTTTCCCGCCATATATTTTCTAAAGGTCGGAACTATAGGGCGTCTCACAAGTTAATCGCCCTAATATTTTAGTCTCCCGCACCAAATCTTAATACTCATTTTACATTTTTAAAACGTACCCCATATCTATTTTCATGCATACATATTAGAAAAAAAATTATATTATTGAATAAGTTATTGTTGAGATGCTAAATCAATTTTCATAAATGTGAACTTTAAATAAACTTATATTTCACTAGAGGCTAGTTTTCGTTTATTTTACACACCCTAAAACAGTGTTTCCAAGATTGGGGGTACATGAATGATTTATTTTGATAGTATTTTTATAATAATAGAAATTTATGAAATTAGGAAAGAGTAAAAATGTGGGAAGAACCAAATGAACTAAGATGACATCTTCCTTTCCTCTACCTTTTATATTAGAAGTAGTCATGTACACATTTAAATATTTAAATGTTTGTGTGATTTTAGATGTGAGACAGAATATTTTCAATTATTATTTATGTAAAATAATTTCAACTGATTAAATGGAACTAATGTAATCGAGGTATAGATATTCCCCAATGTCAACGTTTATACTTAAGAATAATTTCTCCTGAGGGTGTTAACACCAGAAATATCATCATACGAGTTCATTACACACATGTAGGTGACCTGGTGGTCTAGGGGTAAGGTGTCAGACTTCTGTGCTGGCGGCCGGGGTACAATCCTCGGTCCCGGCACAGATTTATCTGATTACCAAACCCTTCCTTCACCTCTGACAAGACATCTTGTGAATGTGGGGAATGCCAGGCCACCACCGTGGTTCGGATTCCACGTTAAACTGTAGGTCCTTCATTTCATCTCACAATCACCCTACCATTACACATTAGCGTAAGTGCGTATAACCCGAACGGGTAGTAAGACGCGGTGCTAATAATAATAATAATAATAATAATAATACACACATGTAACACACTAGCGTAATTAGTACATAGCTGTATAACCTCAACAGGTAATAAGACGCGGTGATATATAAAAAAAGGAATAAAGCAACAAATGAATGCGAACCTTTGTAGACCCGCTATTTTCATAAATCATACTACAATTTTTTATCATCAATAAGTTAACTAAAATAATTTAAATGTTGGCCTGACATTTGTCTCCCCCTTCTCCCCCAAACCCTGTATTTAATTAGCGACAAGGATATTGTGGTTACTTCACAGCAGATAAATAACAGTGTTGATACATAAAGCCCACCAAAATAATCCCAGATTATCTTTAAATTTTATTTTGTGATCCATCAAAAGATGAATTGGTATTTTAGTAAAAAAACTAAATCAAATTAGATTTATATTTCTAATCTTTTACATTAATCTCTGATGAAGTGCCCGATTTTCCCGTAAAACGCTGTTGAAAATGAGATAGTGTCTACCTTGTCATATATATATTTTTTAAACTTTAAATTTTATTTGTTTCAACTGGCTAGAAACCTTTCTTCATCTCCTTTTTGCGTGAACAATATTTCAAAATATCAAACTATTTCTTAATTAAAGTGAGCTTTTTTAATGTCTGCGAAACTTTTTAACGTAGTCTCCTTAAGGGGGAGCGCTGTGGATGTGAGGAAAGGCGGTTTTTGCAATTTTTGAAGGGATTGGAAGGTTATACTTACGGGAAGTGTATCCAAATTTGAGTGGAGGGAAAGTGAAAAACCATTTTAGAAAAACCACCCTTAGTACACCCGACCAAGATTCTAACCTCAATCTCTTCATCATCGGTAGTCTATTCTACTACGAAAGTAGCGCGTTAGACTATTCGGCCATTGAAGTGGGTTAAACAACTGTTATTCACTGATATTAACATCCATGAGACGTCTCTAGAGCCAATCTGAATATGGTTATGAAAATATTGGATACCACGACAGCGATAAAGAGGACCAAACTATTTTATGTGTTGTCATGGTTACGTGATGTCACACAAAGATCGCCCTATCATCTCTCGTCGGCCTTTGATGCCAAAGGAGGCAAACAAAAGTGCTTTCACAAACAATGTTATAGGAGTGCTTCCTTAGGTAGTGTCTGTGATTATGAAGCTCTTTAATGTCGAGTGGAGGATAGAAGGTACAGTTAAGATCGTGGAAATGGAACGAAAAAAGGACGGAGCTGCTTTTTAGGACTACAAAAAAAAAACCTTTAATTGCTAACCAAACAGTCCAATTTTCGTTGAAAAGGTCTTTCAGAAAGTAAAAACTATTTTTCGTGGCCAAACTTAGTAATACTTTTTAATAGTTTGCATTTTTATACGAGTATTGATAAGATCTATCAAACGAGATATATCGATTATATTATCTAACGCAGGGGTTTTCAAACCGTGGCCCACGGCATTATTTTTTGGGGCCCACTGGCTCATGAAAGAGATAAAATGATTTAAAGTATGATAAAAAGTATTGCGATTTTATACAAATGTTGTGTTTGAACCGGAAAATAACAAATCTATTAGACAAAAATTGAGCTACCTTTTGCTATGTAAAATCTATTATTATTATTATTATTATTATTATTATTATTATTATTAGCACCGCGTCTTACTACCCGTTTGGGTTATACGCACTTACGCTAATGTGTAATGTTAGGGTTATTGTGAGATGGAATGGAGGAACTACAGTTTAATGTGGGATCCGAACCACGGTGGATGCCTGGCATTCCCCACATTCACAAGTTGTGATTAATATACATCTTGTCAGAGGTGAAGGAAGGGTTTGGCAGTCAGATAAATCTGTGCTGGGACCGAGGATTGAGCCCCAGACCCCCAGAACAGAAGTCCGACACCTTACCCCTAGACCACCAGGTCACCTATGTAAAATCTAAAGATAGAAAAAACAACACGAACAATTCTAATCCCCAGTGTGAGTATAAGTGTATAAAGATGAGCTGCTACTAATTATTTAATACGTAGGCCTATTCAATTGGAATATTGTGGATAGAGTATTTCGGCCCGTGGCCCAACAAGAGAAAGAAACTGTAGCCCTTTGACATAAAAATGTTGAACACCCCCTGATCTAACGTATGCATACATGAATTTTATTAGCTGGCTTTTAAGTCCCTTCTTGTGATTCGGGTAGGTATGAAAAATCATGTTGGATGGTTACCAAAGTAAGTAAAACTACTTTCATACACCAATATATGTTATCTGCAGATGAAACTTTTGATGTAATAAATATACACCTGTACCATAATGCTAATAAAAAAATGTTATTAATTTTGACCGAAAAAAATACGTATTTTCTAGAAGGCCCTTTCAATCATAACTCTTCCACTAATAGTTAAATTTGTCTTTTATTAATAATATAATACATAATTTAAAAGTTATTAGAATTGGTTCATCCACAATAACTATATTGTCCGGTTCATACGAGAATTTACTTTAATGGAGTAAGGATTAGGAAGGCATAATTTGGAGAAATGTACCCGAATTTATGTGGGAGAACATTGGGAAACAATTTGTGAGAAATTACCGTTACCGACAAATCAGATCAAGGCGAGAGTGAAGCTTTAATCCGCGTACCGGTGGGACTATTATCTAAGAGCACTTTGGCTATAGAAACAAATAGTTGGCATCGATGGTCTAGGGTTCAAAAATGGCCGGGGTCAACGGATTATTCCTGAGCGATACAAATCCGTAGCACAACTTCCTTTGGAGGAAAATTAAAGCCGTCAGTCCTATGTAGATTGTGGCATGTTAAAGAACCCTGGATGTTATGTGAAAATAACTTTTCCGGCAAAAATTGGTAGGCATTTTCGCTCTCGATCATAGAACATCTCTTGTGTTATTCAGTTGGTTGAGAAAGTGCACCTTAAATACCTCAAATAAATAAATCAAAACAGGAAAAATTTACATCTATATTTTTGTGAAAAGAACTGGACTTTGATTAAATTGTACTCCATTTTAGAAAGTATTCAAAAATCAATAGTTAGATCAAATGTATCCTAAGCAAGTAAATACTCAAACAAAATTATTTTGCCTGTGTTAAGTCGAGGTAAGGAAAGTTATAAATACGTAGCTTTTTTTCAGTTTTTGCTAACTCCTTTTGTTGATTTTTTTTGTCCATAACTAAGTTTTTAAATAAATCTGCTTTGTGTTATCCGATCGAGATAAATTTCAATAGAGTTCTCTTCAGATAACAAAGCAAGAAAATAAAAAAATAAAGTAAAAAGGGGGGAGCCAGATTAGAGTATAAGTGGGTAAGTATTTTCATACACATACACACATACATATACACACATACACATACATATACACGCATACAATCATATACACACATACACACGCATACAATCATGTACACACATACATACATGTACACACATACATACATGTACACACATACATGTACACACATACATATACACACGTACATACACATACACATACACATACACATACACATACACATACACATACACATACATACATACATTTACATACATATACATACATACATACATACATACATACATACATACATACATACATACATACATACATACATACACACACACACATACTTACAAAAACAAAAGAAACACGAGTAGCCAGCCAAAGCACCAAATATTATGACCGTAAGATTAGATGGGTCAATATTGTACCAAAACAGCGTGTACATTTGCTTCGATGGCCGCATGGTCCAAGGCGTCACCCTAGTACTGATCTAGACTTCCAATGATAGTGAGATTGGGGTTCGAATCCTGGTAGGGTTGAATTGGGGTTGTTTTGATAAAATGATTTTCCACTCTCCTTCCACGCAAATGCTGGTACACCTTTTCTAAACTCCATCTTTCTCTTATCTAACTCACCAGATTGATTATTAAATATGAGTATAACCTGAACATGTAGTAAAACGCGGTGCTTAAAATACCGTGTGTTATAGTTGTTTCAAAGTGAAGGCTAAATGGATTGCTTCTCTCGTGGTTTGAACAATACCGAGAAAAGCATTCAAATTATATTTAATGACTAGGAACAACGCCCCCACTACATCTAGTAGCGAAGGACGTACGTCATGATAGAGCAGAGTGTACAAGCTTCCCCTAATGTCACGATACAATAGATCCTCACGTTCTTGATCAAACATGGCGCCTGCCTCTGGAACAGAATGGCTCATGGTATATTTAAGACGATTGCCAAGCTCTGGGAAGAGTCAAGTCACAATTTGTGACGTCGTAATTCGATGGAAGCGCACTCTTGAGTGTGAAGGCAATTTTCTAAACGAGTAAAACTCACACGAAGAATGCTGGTCGAATGGATCGTAGCCTAAAAAAAAAAAGTGTCATTTTGAATGTTTCTAGCAGTTTTTTTTATTGCCATCACGTCTTACTACCCGTTAGGGTTATATGCTTATGTAATAGCTAAGGTAATGGTTTTAGGGATTAGTAAGATTATATACAGGGAAAGTGCACCCGTATTTGCGTGGAGGAAGAGAGGAAAACCATAAGGAGAAATCACCCTCAATACACGCGACCGATATTCGAACCTCGATCCCTTCATCATCGGTAGTCTAGACTACTGCAAGAGTAGCGCGTTAGACCACGCGGTCACCAAGGTGGGTTGTATCGATTTTAATTAAGATAGTGGTGTAGGGTTGAGGAAGGTAAGATTAGATGAAGTGTGTGTACATTTGAATAAAGGGATATGGAAAATCATTGAGAAAAATCTACTCTAGTTAGATCTTGCTGGGATTCCAACCCCGAACTCCAAGTCACCTTCAAACTATACTGGACGAGCCGGACATTGAGTCTGCGTGACTAACGCTGTAGGTCATCTTTATTAAAGAAAAAATCATGGTGTATTTAAGTTTCAATAATTAGTGACTGATAGCCCGTGATTATAATTATATTAAAAATTCACACAAAGGAAAATAAATGTTACGGTGCACCACACATATTTTTCTCTTGAAGCTTAAAACAGGAATATTTTCTAAAAACTTGTAAAAATTGTGAACGAAATAATATTCACTGTTTGCAGAAACAATCCTTCAAAGAGCTTAAATGAAATAATATACACTGTTACAGAAACATTGAGAAAAAAGGAGCATCTCGATTCAACAAAGAACATAACTATTAATTCAATTTTCAAACTTTAATAAAGAATTGACTTATAGCTCAAACACGTTTGATTTAAAAAAAATATTTCAAACAAAAGATTTTTATATTTAATATTACTACATCTTTACGATGATAAATTATTTCGAATATCAAATAGTTATGAAGATAGGCAGAAATTTCCAATTTAACTCATATGTAAAATGCCATTAAAGTAATTTTCATGGAAAAATGTAAATTTCCATTTTATTTGTAATGTATAACAGTGTCTAGATATAAAATTTTACTAATTTCATTAATGCGTATTTTGAGAAAATCCATTTGTTCTTTATGTCCTCAGTAAACTACTCTTAGTTTTAGAGGTAGATATCTAATTCCAAAATCTCCTCGGGGGGGACATTACGAAAACCCCAGATAACACGTTTTACCCCGATCGGTAAAATAGTTTCGGATCAAGCCCCATGTACAGATGGAATTGAGAAAACTACTTTTTTTAGTTTCGGGATGGAGGGGGGTGGAGGGGGTATGAAACGTCGACATTTATCAAAATCACGATTTTTTTTACACTAAAAATAATTCTTTCTTTGAGGGATCGAAAGAAAGTAAAATAAGTATAAAAAATTGAGCTTGTAATTTTTATGTTAGAAGGTGTTATTTTAAAAAAAAGTCGGTCCTACGCAATATTGTGTGCGCGTCCCAGTTCACCGTGAACTCAGAACACATTGTGCATGTGTTGAAAGTCCCCCACTGCTACGACAGGTTTATTGTGATTTATATTACCCTCCACTAGAGAAACCTATATTATAGCGTCGGAAATATTATATTACCCCCTACCCCGTTTATTATATCAGCAACCCTTTCTCCCTCCATCTCCCTTCTAAGGGTTTTACTTTTGGATCTTTCCCCAATACCAATCTACGAATCTTGACTCATTGGCCTTGGTTTGATCTCAGTTTAGAACAGAATTTATTTTAAAAAAAATCCAACCACCTCAGATCCATAGGTCCCGAATTCGATCCTCGGTTCTTCCAGAATATTTATGTAAAGCTGTGATTCTGGAAAGGAGATCGAACTTAACCTCGTGGGGTGAAACAATACGTTACTTGAATAAATAAATAGCGGCTCAGGTCCAGAAAACTGAGATTAACGGGCTATACATTGTGCTGACCACATGACAACTTATATCACTAACGTAGTGGCAGCTCGGTTGGTATGTCTCGCTTTCGGGCTAACACCATGGAGTTAAAAATAATATAAATGATTTATTCATATTTTGGGTATTTAGTGTCCACTTTATGAACTAAATTATTATATTAGCCAACAACTTACAGACTAACTTAGCTATAAACAGCCACCAAACAGTCTCTGCCGTCAATCCACCACGCCATCATGTCGAAAAGAAGAAAGCTCAAATTTTCACCATTGGCAAATTTTTTAGATCATGTCAGAAATAAATGGGGAAATCTTAACCTAATTGACAGAAGCACTACCGACTGAAATAAGGTTTCGTAAGGACAATCAATATGCCAAAAACTACACCCAGAACTAAGTGGAGTGAAAAATAATGTAAGATAAAATCAGTAATTTTACAACTTTTAAATATAAAAAAAACACTTTATTCAATATATGCGTTAATGTTTTTACATACAAATAAGTTTTTTTAAATTTATTTTTTTGAGATATTTAACGTGCATTTTCTGAACCGACTCTGATTATATCAACAGAAGAGAGTTTCTATGAGTGAGAGCGAAAGGGCCTACCAATTTTGTCAGGAAAGGTATTTTCACATACCTTCCAGGATTCTATTACATGTCTACAATCGACATGGGACCAACGTCTTTACTTCCCCTCCGCCAGGCCTCCACCGTGGTTCGGATTCCACGTTAAACTGTAGGTCCTTCATTTCATCTCACAATTCACCCTACCATTACACATTAGCGTAAGTGCGTATAACCCGAATGGGTAGTAAGACGTGGTGCTAATAATAATAATAATAATAATACTTCCTCTCCGAAGGAAGTTGTGCTACGGATTGTTATCGCTCAATAAAAATCCGTCGACCCATGCTGGGTTTGAACTCTCGAACATCAGGTCCTGAGGCGAACAATTTACCACAAGATACCCGAGGTCGACTACAAGGAATCGAGACAGTTCTTGGATATTTGTTAAGGGAACTGTGGGAATTTGTCCAGGGCATTTTATATTAATTGAAAAAGTTTTTGTTTTAAATGTCATTATGCTCATGGCAAATATTCTATAACTTTTGACACTACCATGCGTAGAAAATTAATCTACACCTATCTACTGCGGTAATATTTAATTGGTTTTGACAAAAAAAAAAGTTTTTTGTTATAAACATTGTAAAAACAATTACTTTAATTGGCGTTACCTTCCCTCCCTCCTCGCTTCCTCACTTAAAATATCGATGTACTAATTGAAAAGTGGCGGAAACGCGTATTTACTTACAACCAGTCTGAAACAAAACAGGGATGGCTAGATTATTATTATTATTTAGCACCGCGTCTTACTACCCGTTCGGGTTAAACGCTTTAAGTACTAATTACGCTAATTGATTATGAATAGTGAAGGTTGAATTAGAGGAAGTGAACCCGCATTTGCGTGGAGGGAGAGTAGAAAACCATTTAGGAAAAACACCCCCAGTTCACCCGACCGAGATTCGAACCTCGATCTCCCCGTCCTCAGCAGTCGAGCTCAACCCGACTAGCGCGTTAGCCAACTACGCCACCGAAGTGGATGGGATTGCTAGAATCCTTGTGGGTGACTATGATAACCACTCATCTGTATGGACGAGTGATATTATCCTATATCCCACTGAATGATTATTACTACTATATATTTATCTAATTAAAAAAATCTTTCATTTATTTTCTTCGTTCTTGTGGTTTAAATTTAAATTTAAATTGCCTTTATTAATTGTGCCACAATAGTAATAATACCAATTATAGGGTACTATCATTGAAATATTGTATAGCAAGTAATTGTCGACCTCGGTCGTCTTGTCTTAAAAGTACTTGCCTCAGGACTCGATGCTCGTGGGTTCAAACTCGGTCGGGGTTGACGAATTTTTATTGAGCGATAAAGACCCATGGCACAATTTCTTTCGGAGGGGAAGTAAAGCCGTTGGTCCCATCTCGATTGTGACGTGTTGAATAACCTTGGACGGTATGGGAAAATACCTTTCCTGCAAAAATTGGTAGGCGCTTTCACTCTCGCTCATAGAAATTTTCATGTTGTGCTATAATCAATTAGTTCAGAAAGTGCAGGTTAAATATAAAAAAATGGAAAAAACCAGTCATTACTATTAACCAATAAATTTTCTTCTAGTGCCCTTAGTTTTCACAATTTTACGTTAGACTCCAAAAAAAAATAGGATAACCTTTCAAAGAACCACATAAGTTTATTCTTAAACTAAAGAATCCGTTCCACCTGGTCTGAATTATCAATTACGGGGAAGCTGGTATAATAGTTGAATCCTAGAATGTGGTACTGAGTTCTTTTAAACTACTTATCACCGTTATTCAATAACTTTGGTGATGCTGTGTAAATATAATATACACTTCGTTTACCTTGAATAGTATCAATAATACCTTGAAGGACTATACCATGGCCCTATCTTATAAGCTACACCATAGTGGAACAATATACGGTAAGCTTTGGGTAGCCAATCATTTATTTGTCTTGTCTCGCTTGCTGAATAAATTATGATCTCACTAAATTTAAAGTTAATATTCCAGCGGCACAGTGTTTTAATTATTAATTCTGAGCTTGAAGGTGAGGCTAGAATTCCCTCAAAGTGCTCTGAGGGTGGTATTTTCATTTACGGTTCCGTTTGATCTACATCAATACATTCACGTTTTATAAATATTAACCATCCTAACCTTATATTTTTGGATAAGCTAGGTCCCAAGAGGGAAGAAAAACATGTAAAATAGTGTTATTTTTAAATCTCCACGCTACTCTACTTTAAACTCACCCGATGGTTCTTTTAAACCTTTTTTCCCCTCACCATAACAACGTTTACCAAGGATATTTGTATATGTCAGACTGCGAGCGTGTGATGCGAGAACCGGTTAAATGCCACATTTTTTAAACCTAGTTTTAAAATAAAATAAAACTGGAAAGTTATTTGGTTAAGAAATTAATTGTATACCTGCGACATTACAGACAATATAGAGGGAAGACTTTTAACCGTTTGTGTTTGTTTCCTCTATTCTTTACAGCCTTTGATATTAGTATGGTAATAGCACATAGGGGAAATAAATAAATCATTTATTTGGGGATATAATTATTCAGCTTCATTCTACTTCGTGGCATTATATGGTAAATATTTCTTTTTTCACAATTTATTATTTTTTATTTGATGGGATGTACCTAACAAACATTTACATTATCATAATTTTTACAGTAGGATCATGTAATTGTTTAAAACTATATAAAATAAATATTATTTAATGAATTCTGATCCTTATAAACTAACTGTAACTAATGATTGACAAGTATACAATTTGATGCGATAAGAGAAAATGTATGATTTTAAATTTAAATTTAGACTATTTATAAATATGTAATAATTTAATATCTTATAGAAATATATAAATCCTAAATTATAAGATGGAGAGAGAGAGAGATATATCAATTTGGCTCCTCTGCTTAGGCCGCAATATGACATTTTGAAACGTATCTTTCTTCTTTTGAAAAGTTTTTTTTGCCAAAAATGGTTGGTTTTTGCACCAAGTCCTTCAATTTACCCTGGCCATTTGTCACAACAACCACACTACCAAAAGTAAAATAAAAATCTTGTCTTATAACTATGTGAGTTCCACTTTCATTTAACAAGTAAACTTAGGATATATAGTTAAAAAATAGTTCGAGAATATTTCCAATAGAACTTCTTAGCTTACATAGATTGAATTCGTCAAATACAGTGGAGAGTTTAAAATAGTTCTTGTGACCCTTATTATTATTATTATTATTATTATTATTATTATTATTATTATTATTAATATATTATAATAATAAAAAAGGAATTGAAATTTAATTCAAATTACTTAGTCATTTTTCACTCTAAGAATATATTCCTTTCTTTCCACCCCGCTCCCCCTTTTTCAATAGTGATTACAATATTTAGACACATTAGTCCTAATAAGTTAAAATTTAATCTAAATATCAACACTTTATGACAGTAAATGTTTTTATGAATTAAATATATCTTTAAAAAAAATAAGCATATATTTTCATATAAATATAAATATAAATAAAAATAAAATTCTTTATTTTATAGTAAGGCATTTTAAAATCGTATTTTCATGACTAATGTAACGTTCTGGAATTACGGGTCCCTACGTTGTGCGCCAATTATGTTGTTCTGATATTTTACTGCCGCGATGGACGCCAATTGAAGAATTATAATTAATAAACACTTATCATTTTGACATGTTTTTTATTTCTGAATCTGTTTATTTAATGAGAAAATAGATCATGTCGTTGACATATATACGCGGCCTATTGTATGAGCGCGGACAGGTGTTGCCGTACGCCAAGTGAGTTCTGTCAGTATTGGACACCAACTGCCTTTACGTTGCACCATTCTTTGTATATATCCCTTGCTCATGGAAGCTTCGAGAAAGTTTAGTTTAGAAAAACAAAATACAAGACAAAAACATCTCGGTCTTACTAGAAGCTTCGAGAGCCGGAAAATGACTCAAGTTACATTTTAAAATCTCTCTTCGAACCTTCGAGAAGAGGAAGTTATTATTTGAAAAATATATATTGTCAACATGACTTGACTCATATACTCTGACGTCACTGATCAGTGGCTTTTGCCTTTTTAGAAGAAGAAGTGCTTTAAGCGCCATGTAATAGATTATAATTTAAATGAAATAAGATATGTTTATAAAATTAGGACGATATTATTGTCAATGCTTTCACATACCTTTTAGG
>CABFVZ010002876.1:5953-49777 GCA_902151445.1 Timema monikensis | reverse complement strand
GGGGAACACATTTTTACAGAAGCAAATATGAGAAGAATAGAATAGGGAGAAATTATGAAGGTAGGGGAAAAAAAGTAATGGTAGAAGAAAACATTGGGAGAAAGGGCGTGGAAAGAAAGAAGGATAAATCACGGTAATTTGATGCCGTCCATTTAATTTTTCCACCGGAGCTCTACCCCCTTCCCCCCCTCCCCCTTAGCTGCTGAATACATAGTAACGGCCGAGTTCTTTGAAGTGTGTACTTGTGGATGAGAACAACGCCGTGGTCTTCGTTGTGTGTGGGGGTTTGTGGAGGGGTATAGAGGCAAGGAGATGGACTGTTTATTTGCATAGCTGTTATATATATATATATATATATAACGCTTTACTAACGGTTCAGACTATACGTATACATTTAATTTTTCTAGTGGAATGGGAATGAGGAAGGAAGCATTTTATAACTATTATACCCGCATTTGCGTGGAAAGAGAGTGGTAAACCATTTAGAAAAGATCAGTCCAAGAAAATCCTAAAAGGATTCAAACCTAGATCTCCCAATCATCAGCAGTGCGTCTAAGGATTCGGCCAAACTGGCGAGTGAGTGCCTAATTAGAGAAAATGTCTATATTAAAGACACTTTATACATCTCTGCTCCTAGAAAATTATTGTTGTGGTTTTTTCATCCTCTCTCCAAGCTAATGGTTATTCCTATTTGTAAAGGCCTACTTTGATTATGATATTGAAGTATTTTAATATATCGGGTCTACATATAGGCCTATATATTATTTATGATCTTACCAATTAAATTATGCCACTAGTAGCAAGTGTCAAACTATCAATATTAGAATAAATTCAAATATCATGTGAAAATGAGAAGTTTTCCCAGCACTCAATGAACCAACATATAATAATATTGCCTAGCGCCTGTAAACTAGACTGTACCGGCTCGAGCGCTCGCTCCAGTCTGGCCGTCCCCTAACACGAGAATGAGTAACCCTTCCTCATCTCTTGCACATTAGAGTAATTAATAAACATGCGTATAGCGCGAATGGGTAGTAAGACGCCGCTCTAAAATAATATTATATTGTCAAGTCTTATCATGATTAGAGTATTCCTATCTTTATCCTTTATAAGTTTAATATCTATCATTGCTTATTAATTCCCGGATTATCATAGATTGACTGTTGTACGGCAAGTGATATATATTTACCTTGGACATTGACTCGCAATGTTTATCCTCTGTCTAGACGGAATACCTGTACATAAAGGTTGCATGCTATGTCAATT
The DNA here is from genome assembly GCA_902151445.1 of Timema monikensis. Classification (NCBI taxonomy): domain Eukaryota; kingdom Metazoa; phylum Arthropoda; class Insecta; order Phasmatodea; family Timematidae; genus Timema; species Timema monikensis. The sequence continues at coordinate 48,511 of CABFVZ010002876.1, read as the reverse complement.
TTTCCCACGATCAACCCTGGCTCTCTTTAAATAAACACACCCGATTGCAGGATTAATTGACAATAAACATCACTTATTTGTTTTTTATATTAAATTTGTGTTAAAACTAGATTTCCGAGGAGCAAACATCTTTTTCCATGGTAAATTTAGAATGAATAGGAAATGATAGTTTTATCCTAATTGTAAAGCATCCCCGGTTAAAGAGTCCTATTATGTGAATAAAGTACACAGCTAACCTTCCATACTATATAATCAAATATAATGTAAACACATACTTAAGAATTTTTTTCTAGAAGGTCACGTTGCAAATTACAATCAAAGCTCATGTTAGGGCGAATAAAAAATGCTATAGCCTAATAAACTATGGACATTACATCTACCCTGAAAGTGAGCAGTCTTTCTTTGATGGATTACGCTGTGGCCATGTTTAATAAGTCATACCATAGTGGAATAATTCAAGGTAAACCTGCTACCGAGCAGAATAAACGAAGGGTTCATTATATCATTTTTCATTGAAATATAATGTTGTTATTGGAAATTAAAAAAAAAAAATATTAGTACACACAAAAATATAAACCAATATAATTGGGCCACATTAAATTTGATAAAAAAACGGGTTACCTGGTGATCTAGGGGTAAGGTGTCGGACTTATGTGCTGGGGATCCAGGGTTCAATTCTCAGTCCCAGCACAGATTTATCTGATTACCAAACCCTTCCTTCACCTCTGACAAGACGTGTCTAAATCACAACTTTTGAATGTGGGGAATGCCAGACCTCCACCGTGGTTCGGATTCCACGTTAAACTGTAGGTCCTCCATTTCATCTCACAATCACCCTACCATTACACATTAGCGTAAATGCGTATAGCCCGAACGGGTAGTAAGACGTGGTGCTAATAATAATAATAATAATAATGGTAAATAACGCTATTGAAGATTACAATTTTTAAAGATTAAAAAAATACATGAATATTATACAGTGATGGTTAAATAGTCCTTATCTATAATCGTGTCCACAATAGTTCATAGAAAACCCTAGACTTTAAAAATAAATACAGCTAAATTTGAAAAGTATTTAAAAGTTCTTGGTTTAGAATATAATAAAAGTGGTAAATAAAATGTAAATTATTGTTTTTTAATAATGAGTTGAGCCATTTAATAATATCAAATTCGTAATAAAACTGTATTAACAATTTTCGTTTGTGAAAAATTTTCTTGGGTAAATGAAGAGAGAAAAATAACATAAAGCTAAATTATTTTGTCCCGTTTTTTTTTCAATCTCGACGACTTTTCTGGCAGTTCAATACAATATAATTAATTTGATTGACTCTATACTAGTGTTAATTCAACCTTGTATTTGCGAAATTGGATTGTTCTTCCACCAAATACAAAGTTAAGTGCTCTCTTTTTTTCTATTTTTTGTGTTTCATGATATGTTTCTGTGCAGTAAATTGTCTGTAGAGGGTCAGCCACAGATATAAGGAATTTAATATTCACTAGAAACTCTTTAACAAAATGATAACAATTGATTAATATTTTGTCTTTTCTGTAAATTACATAAATAATCTATCTACATTAATAAAATGAAGCTTTTGTTTGTCCATCTATAATGGGCGTTCCGCGATATTTATCCCACGCAGAGGGATGAAAATTAAAAATTTGAAATTATAGTACATGAACACATGCACCTAGAAGCCGGAATGTTAAAATTAGGTGTTTTTTTAACTAATTAAAAACGTGATCAGAAGAAGAAAAATATAGCTCTGCCATAACTAAGTATCCCCATAAAAGCCATTATATATTTTTCATCACCATCATCACCATCATACTCATCATCAACAGTTTATATCCTGTGGTCGGGTCAGTTTAGTAAAATGCCTTCATCTTCAGTTATATTTCCACCATTCTTCCTCATTTAATTGCTTCAATTCTTCTCCTCTCACCTGCACACTTTGTTACCTACTCTTCCCATCTCATTCTTGTTCACCCTTGGGGTCTTTTTCCTTCGTATTTTATGTCCATAATTTTTTGTGGCATCCTCTCTTTCTCCATCCTCATGACATGCCCATACCATTTCAGCCTTGCTTCCTCAACTATCTCATTTACTCCCTGTACCCCCCACTCTTTTACGGATAACTTAATTCCTAATCTTTTCAGTGGTTTATATTTAAAAAACTATAAACGATATTTGATGCCCTGAATTCTCCGTTATTTGTCCGGGACTTTTGAAAAATTAATGCAATATTACTAATTTTTTCCGATAAATTTGCGTGTTAGACTTAGTTGAAAGCAATTTGCCACTAAATGAAGTATTCGAATAGAATGAAGAGGGGAATTTACCCTTCTATAGCTTCCTTGACAAGATAGGCAACTCTTGTCACGTCTCTGTGTGACGTGCTTGCTTCACGGCGTCATGGGCGAGCAACTGTTTAAATCACCACGAGATTTAAAACTATATTATAAATATACATTATAATGTAATAATCGACTATGTTAGTCCTTTACCTAAAAATGGAGACATTTACTTACAATTCGTAAGACACGCGAAACAACCATAACGGAAAAAGAAAACAATATTTCACAAATTATATAACATAAATAATATACACTTTTTCAGAAACATTGAGAAAAAAGAAACTTATTTCTACACGAAAAAGCATAAAAATAAATTCTATATTTCAAAGACCTCTATTAAAATATATTTGCTTATATCTTGGAAAGTATTGAGTTTATAAAAACATATTGAAACTAATTTATATTTATTTTTAACGCTCCTACATTTTTGCTGTGATAAACTATTTCGTATCTTAAATAATTGCGGAGATAATGATCAAAATTGTACATTTTCTTCTTTGTAAAGTACTCTATAAGTAATTTTTATGGGAAAATGAGTCTCCATTTTGTTTTTAGTATTAAATAATGCCTAGATATGAATTTTAATCGAAATCGTTAAAGCCAATTTTAAGAAAATTGATTCTTTATCTTTTTGTTTTAAGTAAATTACCCTTAGTTTTAGGGTTGGATATTTAATTTCAAAAAAACCTCTAGGGAACGCTATGTAAACTTTGGATACAAAGTTTTAGCCCGATTGGAAAAATGGTTTCACCTCTAAACCAAAATACAGACAGACTAGATAGATAGANAAAAAAAAAAAAAAAAAAAAAAACTAAATCTTACAAGCTCAGGAGAATATGAGACGTAGATATCCATCAAAATCTCGAATTTGAGTTTATTTTAACCCTCACAATACTTTCTTTAACCAAATGGTTGCGAGAAAGTAGAAATAGTACCAGTAGTAGTGCGGGAATATCAAACCTATGGGCCACGTGTTTTTCTTATGTTTTATTTAAGGATTTTGAATAATTTAGGGAAATATGAAATGTGATGTTGCTCTATCAAATCTGTACTCTTTCTTAGACCGTTATAAATTCCCAAAATATAATCGAATACGATATTAGGATTCAAATCCCGGTTAGGTCTATTGAAAGTTTTCTCTCCTAAATGGTTTCCCACTCTGCTTCCACGCAAATTCGGGTATATTACCTTTAAAATGCTTCCATCATCATCTCTAACCTATTAGATTAATAAACGCATTTGCGTATAACCTGAACAGATAGATGAAATGATCAAAATAATCCCAACGGTTTTTTTTTCTAATTTGCGCACCAAATATGTGTAATGTTTGTCCAGTACATACTTATGAAAACAATTTTTTTCTTCCATGAAAAAGAACTGGATGGTTTACAACTTACGGACACACACATTTGTCAAAAACTGTGAAAGTGACTTCAGCACATAATTTAAATATCGATACAATCACACCAATATTTAAAATATAAGGGTCCAAATATCTCTAAAAAAAAAAAAAGTTGATTCTTTTTAGTTCATATAGGGGCCTACAATTTTATTTTAATAATAATAAATATTATTATTATGTAGATGTATGGCTAAGTTGTTTTTAATGTTTGATTTCTTATCTTTAAAAAAAAAACCAATGCTTGTTGTAGCAAATAGCTACATATAATACACATTTTCAAATTATATTAATTATTTGGTAAGTATACACAGATTAATATATATATATATGTATATGTATATATTTCTTATTATATACTTAAGTTCATTTGGGCTAAAAAGGGTTAAGAAAATGATTAGATTTTTATATTTAGACAATGCCTCCTCAGTGTTTTCCATTTTTTTTTGTTGTGGCCCCAAGTTCGACACGTCTTCTAAAGAGCTTCTTTTTAGCTAGTACTAATTTAAAATATTTAGTCTAAGCTAACAGAATGATTACAGTAAATGTTTTTAAGAATCACACCAGAATTCATCTTGAAAGACTCGTCAGCAGAAGAGCTAAAGGTCAATTCCCAGATGAGGTTCAGGCGTTCTTACATTTCTATACACACCTCTACCAGTAAGAAAACTTAACAAAAAATTAATATTTAGACTCACCTAAATATGGCTTGTTAGTTAACTTGCACCACTTTGGTGATAGAATGGTCTAAGTAGTCACTATAATAATATACTGTACTGTGGTTATCGAGGGGGGTTTGGGGTTTGTATCCTGGTTGGTTTTACTGGGATAGTTTTTCCTAAATGTTTTACCAATCTCCACGCAAATGCTGGTAGATTTCTTCTCTTTTCTACTTTCCTCATTTTTAACACAGTATAGTAAACATTTTTGTTTATATGCATATAGCTTTAACAGGTAGTGAAAGGTATTAGAATAAAAAATAGTTAGGTTACGGTGCCCTTAGTTTATCATAAAATTAAGTTAAAGTTTAATATTTTTTTTAAATCTACGCATTAAAACGTGGTTATTTTCATTTTTATGGGGAAACTTTTTTAATCAAGGCAAGGTAATAACAGAACAAAAAAAATCTACGTGAAAAAATAGTTATTTTTTATTTATTTGAGGTAGGTCTATTTAACATGTACTTTTTAAACCGAATGATTATATCGGCACATGAGAATTTCGATGAGCGAGAGTGAAAGAACCTACCGACTTTGCAGGTGTAGGTATTTTCACATACCTTCCAGGGCTCTTTTACATGTAACAATCGACATAGGATCTACGGTACCACTTCTCCGAAGGAAGTTGTGCTACATATTTTTATCACGCAAGAGAAATCCGTTGATCCCTGCTTGGTTTCAACCCTTACTATGCAATTCAACCTGTTAAGGATGCCAGGGGAGATCTCCTACTAATACTTGGGTAATTTATTTAAATCTTGTTTAGCGCTTTCGTTTTAGTAGTCCATCTCTGTTAGAAGGAATAGCCTAGGGGTCCCAGGTTCGATTCCTCAATTGTACCTCGGGTATTTTTCCCAAAATGAAAACTACTTCTACTTTCACTAGATATTGGTTAATTTAGGCTTAAGTTAGGTTTAAAATGTTTCCACTGGTTTCACACCCTCATACTCACTATCACCATCACCTCATCTCATCGGGACATGGAAAGAGCCTCCACGGAAAGGATGTACTGTTAGTACATTTGGGCGTCCCTTGGGTAACGGTACATTAGTACTGGCTAATCCCTCTGCTACTTACTGGGCTGTGAATCACGTAGCCAAGAAGCGCAATATATAGTTGCAATCTGTCTCGAGGGTGCCCTGGTGGTCTAGGGATAAGGTGTCGGACTTCTGTGTTGGGGGTCCGAGGTTCGATCCTCGGTCCCGGCACAGACTTATCTGATTACCAAACCCTTCCTTAACCTCTGACAAGACGTGTATTAATCACAACTTGTGAATGTGGGGAATGCCAGGCCTACCACCGTGGTTCGGATCCCACGTTAAACTGTAGGTCCTCCATTTCATCTCACAATCACCCTACCATTACACATTAGCGTAAGTGCGTATAACCCGNCCCCACCATTACACATTAGCGTAAGTACGTATAACCCGAACGCGTAGTAAGACGTGGTGCTTATAATAGTAGTAATCTGTCTCGAATGTAAAGTTTGTTCAAACCACCCCCTCCACACACACACATACACACACACTTCCTTTAACAGAACTGTTATCATAGCCCAGACCGCTTTCTTCATTAACAATTAGTATCATCACCGCACATCTCACTCGTGTAAAGTGTTATCCGGACACTTAGACTGGACCACTAATGGCGTCAGTGTCAAAGCCAGGGTGAACCTCTACACTGACACTCGAGTCGTCGTGTGAAGTGAAAACCGTTGATTGGTGTGGTGTGGTGTGGTGACGTGGCAATAGGAAAACTACCGGTGGTGTAGCGACACACTCGAACGCTCTGCTAATGAGGTTCACAGGCTTTTTGATTGGATTACTAGAGGGTGACATACTAATTTATATTGGGGACACGCGTAAGGGTTTGAGAGGTGGGATAGGAGGAAGCCATCACGTGTCGTTGAATAGAACGTTGAGAAATAAAGGACTTTGTGTACATTGACAGAGAACAAAGGTCACCAGCGTGTTGAAAAAAAAAAACCACACACGATGTTTACCTTAGAATGGAGACTGGACAAACCGCACCACCGTGTGTTTAATCTAACCACTCACATTATTTAGTTGATTACATGCTCTACTTGCGTTTATGTAACCCTTTGCATGATACATTTATGTCACGATTTGTGATGTGGTATCGATAGAAAAAGTATCGGAAGAAAAATATCGATACCGTACTAGTATGTAAAGAACAGGAAGTATCGGTATCAAAATTTTAATCTGGATGATTTTTTTTTCTCAATCTAGTAATAATAATAATTTCAATTTTTGCATCATAATTATATTTTAATATTAATTATAATGCATTTATAATGGTTAACAGCTATGATTTATGATGAAATAAAAGAGATTGAATGCTAAAAAAAGTGTCTTCTTGCTTGTCATGCAGAAAATAAGTGAAAATTCAGAAATAAGGCCATTTGTTCTTCCTTCACAGTCCACCTTAATAAACATTTAATACCAACATGAGCGAAGATAACAAAACAGTTGATTCTTTCGATACCGATCCGATACAGGAGTGTGAGTACTAATATTAGTAAAGGTATTGAAATAAAGTATCGAGTATAATACTAGTATCGAAAGGAAAGTATCGATATTAGTAAAGTATTGATACCTTTTTTTTCACATTCCTAGTCACGAATCATATAATATATTACCTATTCACTTACGCCGCAATATTAACTGGTAATTTTTCTATACTTTGGGAGATTTTTTTACCATGCATTATTTCACAATTATTTCTTTGATATGTTGACATTAATTATGAAATATGTCTTGCTAAAATTATTTCATATATACCATAAAAGTTGTCCGCAGTCATATTTTCATTGGAAGATCCTTTTTTTTAATAGCAAAAATATGTTTCTAGCTTAACTTCTATGTATTCATTCCTTAAGTTATATGTTTCTAGCTTTACTTCTATGTATTCATTCCTTAAGTCATATGTTTCTAGCTTTACTTCTATGTATTCATTCCTTAAGTCATATGTTATTTAACCGTAATGTTTTTAGGGATTATGGAGGTTATTTTTAGAGGTAGTGTACCCACATTTGCGTGAAGGGAGAGGAGAACACCATTTAGAATAAACCACCCTCAGTATATCTGACAGAGATTTGAACCTCGATCTCTCTGTTATTGGCAGTCTAGTCTAACAAGATAGTAACGCGTTAAACCATGCAGCCATCGAAGCGGGTTTTAGTCTAATTCACATGGTGATACTAGTATCAACAATTCTTGAATATGTCCTGAGCAAAGTGACATTAGATGAAATTTTTTTTTACTGAATAAAGAATATTATCATTAAATTCCAGGACACACTCTACATATATTCAAAAAATGTTGATACCAAAATGTGAAGAAAATTAAATTGTTTGTTTATACTTAAGAATTAGTTGATTTCTATTGAACCGACTGAAGTTTTGATATAAAAACTGCAAATAATCTCTTCTGAACACTCTCGCCTTTAATAAATAAGGCTCTCAGAGCTGACGGATCTAATGTAAAAATAAAGGGACTTGTGTTATTGTTCTTCCGTGGCCGGGAAGTTGATGAGCTCTTAGGTCCAGGAAGTACAAATAGCACCCTATAAATACACACTTGCGCGGTTCTTATACCCTTTGATTGTGCGGTTAATGAAGTGTCAGATCTCTGGAGACATTTCCTCTCCTTTCGAATATAAACTCTCGACTGTCGGTTAAAGTGGGTGTGCGACCATCTATTCATCAACTGTACACTCTCTTTGGAATGTAATATATACATTTTAATTTATCTATGGCATTAGGAACTATATAGTTTGCACTTACCCAAGTACGTCATCTGTCCTTATATTTAGCTAGTTATATCCAGTCCACCTCATTACACTCAACCCCCATCTTGATATAGTTATATCCAGTCCACCTCATTACACTCTATCCCTATCTTGAGATAGTTCTATCCAGTCCACCTCATTACACTCTATCCCTATCTTGAGATAGTTCTATCCAGTCCACCTCATTACACTCAATCCCCATCTTGATATAGTTATATCCAGTTCACCTCATTACACTCTATCCCTATCTTGAGATTGTTCTATCCAGTCCACCTCATTACACTATCCCTATCTTGAGATATTTCTATCCAGTCCACCTCATTAGACCTTGGAAGAACAGTAGAGAGAATTCAAACATATTTCTTTGCGGCCAACATTGATAACATTCCACTTTATTATTTTGTGTTATTTTATAGTTATTGATGATATTTATTTAAAGTTACGGTTGTAAATAAAATGACTTGATGTGTGAGTATATTAACATATTAAATGGTTTTAGTCACTTAAATAACTATTTTCTATTCTTCCTACCAAAATCATACTACATAAATTAGTAAGTTAATGATTTTAAATCAATACAGTTTACGGGTTATAAGGGGTCATTCTTGCTATGTAATACTTTTTGTAATAAATAGTTTTCCACTCTCCTACTACGCAGACGTGGGTACAATTCCTCTAAATTCAACCTTCCGAATCCCTAAATCACTAGTGTAGTTAGTACATATATGTATAATATTAACCGGTAATAAGACACTATGCTAAATGATTTATAATATGTTGTATAATAATTAATATAACAGTACAACAATCATAAAAGGTTACTTGAATGATATTAATTGACTTCTAAGGATAAAAATAGAGATATCTCCCCAATAAAAAATATACAACTTTAATAAATCTCGTCATGGTATTGTCTTACTCATCCGTCCAAACTATCGGTATTTTAAATACTCTTATTGTGGCAGGGATTGTGAAGATATAAAAGAGAAATATACTCTTTTTTTACGTGAATAAAAGTGAATATTTCGTTGAAAAAGCATCCCCAATTAGCTCAGCAGGGATTTGAACCAAGTCTTTTAAGTCACCCAACACACCGGATTGGACAAATTTTGCGTCTAGTCTCGTGACGAAGATCCTATTCAATAAATAGACAAAACTATAAAAAGGAAGAAAATAATATCGGTTTGAACTAAATTTTTTCCGATAAAAATGCAATTTACTCGAGCATTTCTTGATAAGGAAATAATTTAATCCAAGTTCCCGAGGCAGCTTTTTCTACATTCGTCAACAACTCACGGCTTCTCTCTCTTACTAACTGCCGCCAGCTGGTGCGGTCGGTTGACAGAAATCCCCACAAGAACAGCGGACAGACCTCCGGGCGGATTTACTTCTACCTCTGGTAGATTTTAACGAAGTTAACGACGAAGCTGGAGAATCAGTCCTACAAGAACTGAGATAAGAGGCTGTCTATTTGGAAGTAGAATCCATCTCACAAGAACGGAGATAATTTTCTTTCCATTTGGAAGTTTTCATTAGGTCGAGGGTTAACCCAGTTTTAAATATGACATCGAGTACAAGGACTAGGTCAATAGTGAACTCGGCTTTAAACGTGAGATCGAGTACAACGACTAGGTCAATAGTGAGCTCAGCTTTAGACGTGACATTGAGTACAAGGACTAGGTCAATAGTGAGCTCAGCTTTAGACGTGGGTGACATTGATTACAAGGACTAGGTCAAGAGTGAACTCAGCTTTAGACGTGACATTGAGTACAATGACTTGGTCAAGAGTGAACTCGGCTTTAGACGTGACATTGATTACAAGGACTAGGTCAATAGTGAACTCAGCTTTAGACGTGACATTGAGTACAAGGACTAGGTCAATAGTGAACTCAGCTTTAGACGTGACATTGAGTACAAGGACTGGTCAAGAGTGAACTCAGCTTTAGGCGTGACATTGAGTACAAGGACTAGGTCAATAGTGAACTCAGCTTTAGACGTGACATTGAGTACAAGGACTGGTCAAGAATGATCTCAGCTTTAGACGTGACATTGAGTACAAGGACTTATAATGTATTTTATCAGTCCAACATTATGCTGGCAATTAACTCCAACCCGCACATACATGGTCCGTGGAGTGGCCATCATGTTTAACGACCCGATTACACTCACCACGTGACCCTTTGCCTTCTTCACCATCGCATGAAGAGTCAACAGTGTTGCCATCTAAGTGTGTTTTTTTTGCACTGACTGAGTGCTTTTAGAGCATATTAAAAATTCCCAGCCTAACATATTTATGACTTACTGCTTTTTTGTGTTTTTATTTTATATCTGATAAGGAAGGTAGCTTATTTTAAATTTTTATTAACTCGTTAAAATCTTGCTCCAGGTACGTTAGTTAATAAATCAATTCTAGTTTTAGAAGTTAATTATTAATTTTATTTATTTAAGAAATATCTAACTTGATATAGAGTCAAATGTTTATATTCGGTGATTTTGGAATGGCACCTGTACTGGAAGTTATTATTTCGTATCGAAGTCTTACTATATAGTACTATTTTAGTAGAATAATAAAGCTTCCAAAATATACTTTCTACTACAGCTCTGAAATAAAGGTTTTATATCATACTAAAATACTACTATACCGTAGGATTCTGGTACGAGATAAGGCCTCTCAGAATAGGCTTACTAACATCATCACTGTATACCTCATGTGTTCTAAACACAGGCTCAGTAGTTATTGAGAAATATAGGCTAAGTGCCAGGCTTGATGATCTATTTTTTCCATGTATATAGGTTGAAGTTTGATTCCTTGCTAGGTATACTAAAGTTGGCTTTTCCAAACAGGTTTCCCATTTTCCACTCAAATTCTGATACCTTTCGTTTAGTCAGCAAGATATCAAGCATATCGTGCGTTATTCCACTATGGTATGGATTATAAGATAGGGTCATAGTGTGATCCTTGGAGGTAATGAAACTTAATATATATTATACTCGCTTTGATCGTTCGGTGCTCCGCCCCCTAACCCCCAGTGGGTTTTCTTTGCCAGTGGATATAAACTAATGTAATTCTAGAGTAGTTTTTTTTTTGTAGGTCTTACCGTTTAGCCACAAGATACCTCCAAATAAAGGTTCGCACCGACTTTAAAGTTGCTCCGCCATTTTGAATTATTTTTTCGGGGGTTAAAAATTAAAATTTCTACTTTTTTTGGAATTTTACGATGGTTACAGGCTAGAAGCTATAAGTTTGCCAAATTTCAAGTTTCTAGCCCATCTGGAAGTGGGTAAATATTAATGTCGGTGAGTGAGTCAGCCGTGTGGCTTTATAGTAGTATAATAATTCATATTAAATTTGGTAGAATTTATGAGGTAAATTAAAGGACGTACTGGAGCATCATTTGGTTCCACTTTTTAAATTAAGGGTGCAGTACATATAGTGTTTTGTTGGTACCTACGATCCTTATATAAAAAAAAACAGCAGTAAAGAACAGAGCAAATTGTAAAAGATATCCCCGGAACAAGTCACAGTTTTATTTAAATGACAGTGATGGTGATCTTGGCCGATTTCTTTTTAAGAATGGGAAATCACCCAAAGAAAGTGGACGCTCCCTTTTTGAGCACGTGAAAGTTCCAAGGAGACCCCTCTGCTGCCATTGGAGACACACTCGTGACATCATCCTTACCCGCCTCGGTTGCGTAGTTGGCTAACGCGCTTGTCGTGTTAAGCTCGACTGCCAAGGACGGGGAGATCGAGGTTCGAATATCGGTCGGGTGAACTGGGGGTGGTTTTTCCTAAATGGTTTTCCACTCTACCTCCACGCAAATGCGGATTCACTTCCTCTAATTCAACCTTCCCAATTCCTAATCCATTAGCGTAATTAGTACTTAAAGCGTATAACCCGAACGGGTAGTAAGATGCGGTGCTAAATATAAATACATCATGCAGATCGGACGTGCTTTAGATACTCGGGCAATCAAGAGTGTTAGACATGAATTAGTCACTCCTCCAACTCAACTTTCATCATTAAAATAACCAGAACCAAAGGGTGGACTGAATCAATACTAATTATTGATGTGTGATATTTAATTTATGTTATTTTTCATTTAAATCAAACCCAGTGTAATCGTCGCGAGGAAACATGAAACAACCCGACGCCCGGACACAAAATATTTAAATATCTAGCGCCGAGATATAGATTGACGTACGTAAATACAGGGCCACCAGGTCGCATACTAACTCGGTTAGGATTCGAACCAAGGACGCTGGGACGGATACGACCGCGTTCTTTTAAGAGTAACGGTAGGATTCATTAAGTGCGTCTCATGTCTGTCCCCATAGTCAGTTATGTGGCCAGTTCCTTCAAGGTGACTGGACTGGTTTCCATAGTTTGTTATGGGGTCAGTTCCTTCAAGGCGACTGCGACTGGCGACCAAAGAGTGCGTCCAGCGTCTCTACATTGCGTCTGCGACTACACTGCTCCGAGAGCACCACCGAGAAGCGTGTGTTTTAGTAGAGTTATATTTAGTTTTATGTTTGTTTGGGATGGTTTTGAAAACGGTACAAGATATTTTCATAGAAGAAGACAAAAATTTAATTGAAGAGGTGTGCAAAGCACCCCTCAATTTTTTGACACATCCTCGCCAGTGTACCGGGAACAACGTGTGAAGGAAAATACACGGAAAGAGATCTCAGGAATCATTGGTTGATAAAGTTAGTATTTTTATCCACACTAATCCATAATAATAAAAATAACACGGAACATTAAATAACAACTCTGACAAATTAGGAACGATCTGTATTATACGTACGTAACCCGCCTCGGTGGCGTAGTTGACTAACGTGCTAGTCGTGTTGAGCTCAACTGCTGAGGACGGGGAGATCGAGGTTCGAATATCGGTCGGGTGAACTGGGGGTGGTTTTTCCTAAATGGTTTTCCACTCTACCTCCATCAACCTTCCCAATTCCTAATCCATTAGCGTAATTAGTACTTAAAGCGTACAACCCGAACGGGTAGTAAGACGCGGTGCTAAATAATAAAAAAATTTACTATTGTTAAAATCACCCACTGAATTTTGGTGAATTTTTCCCTGAGCACCACGACTAATATTGTTTGTAGCCACAACTTATATTAGTGATATGAACAAAAAAGTTAAGTTAAATTAAGTTTCTTAGCCGTGCCGAGTTTCGTAAACAAGATTTTTTCTGATCGTGTGTTTTTAATATGCGTTTCTTCTTTTTCGTGCTTCGTCTCAGTAAGTCTTCAAACAAGATACAAATGTAAGAGAAGATGGACGAGATAGATATATTAAAAAAAAAAGAAGCTAATAATATGACAAGCAAATGAAGTTTTCCCCTCGGATGAAATGTAATTATTCTCGTAGCACGTGCGAGACGAGGAAGGTATATTGTGGTTAGGGGTGGTGGGGAGATGGGAGGGTGGGAGGGAGGGCTGTGGCCGATTGGCCGGAAAGAGCTGAGTGTATCGGGCGGCGGGATGCTGTGTGGATCGTTGGTTGCCATGGTAACAGAGAGACTCTTCTCTCTTGCCTACCTCTCCAACTACTCTCGACACTTCCACAAACAAGATTTGATTAGAAGCCGACGTTCCCACGGGCTGGATAGGTTGACTGCGTTTTGTTCTAACTATTAAGGCGGGAATGTAGGGAACGCTAGCTAACCACTCTTTTTTTTTTGTTGCAGTTCTTACAGCAACAAAAATTTATTCTTGAAATAAATCAAATATTACTCTAGTACAAACATAGAGTTTAATTTTCTTCATATGGTACAGTTCTAGAATATCCGCCATGAGCATATTAATATTTGATGACAAACTTTTAAAAATAGTGAATTAAACTTATCTAATGTATTTACATTATACAAGTTTTAATTATAGCCCACCCTTGACAGATATTTAAAAAAAACTTTTGAGTTAATCATGTTTGTTAGAAATCTATAGAAAAAACACCATTAAAAAAATTAAATTTGTTTCATATTATATGAAAACTTCACAAGAAACAAATTATATTTTTAATAAAATGTAGATAAACTATATAGGGAAAACAACTAAGAAATAATTTATTTTGTGTTTAAAAAAAATCAAATAATGCTCCTGAATTTTATATATATCAGTAACTTCCTTACTATAGTAGTTCTGAGCATGAATTTTCTTATATGCTTACATTTCATGCATTCACGAAGTATTTGAAAACAGAGATATTAATATGTTAGGATCCTATCGTTTTAATCTTTCGGTAAAGAGAAGAACGTGATTTAGAGAACTATTTTATTCGAATCAAAGTACAACTACCAATAATTGCACATGTTGGTGGTTTATTATGTGTACCAACCACTCTAACGTTATATTGTGTGATAGTCTATAAAGTGATATTGTAAGCCCCATTTCAACAAAGTCCTCCCCCACTAGACTACACACATAGATCGTCAACATGTCACACGTGTTAATATGTTAAACACGGTTTTTGAGCTATGTAATTGACGGCAGTCATATTGTAATGGTATGCAGTATGATTAGTAATACTCTATCCCTCGGTGGTCTTGGGGTAAAGTGCTCGTCTCAAGACCTGATGTTAATGGGTTCAAACCCAGCCAAGGTCAACAGATTTTTCTTGAGCGTTAATGATCCGTAGCACAACTTCCTCCGGAGGGGAAGTAAAGCCGTCGGTCCCATGTCGATTGTCGCATACACAAGAACCATGGAAGGAATGTGAAATTACCTTTACCGACAAAATTGGTAGGCTCTTTCACTCTCGCTAATAGAAATATTTATATGCTGATATAATCAGTTGGTTTAGAAAGTGCACAATAAATACCTCATATATATATAAATAAATAAAATTTTATTTTTTTAATCATACATCCAACTCTGTGGATAAGTGAACCACAAGTCTAAGGGAGACTTATTTGGTTTCACGTAGTGATATTTCCTTCTTACGAAATGATTTTCCATATAATTAATGATTTATAAGCATTAAGGTTACGATAAATTTTTTTTATCACCCCATCTTACTAACTGTTCGGGTAACATTCGTGATTATTATTACAAATGGTCCCAAATTAAGCTAGCCAATCGTGAGCTTATAATATGTGTCAGGAAGTTTGGACTGGACAATTTAATATAAATACAATTACACAAATAAAAGAAATTCTCAGCATTCGTTGTTATAGGTAATTTAATTAGAACAATTACAATTATTTTTTAATATTTATTGGGGGCTTAAAATGCTATTTTGGAATTAGTCTTAAGAGTAAAGGAACGCAAGAAAATGTGTTTCTTCAGATTTTTTTTAGCAAAACATTTTTACTAGCCAAAATAAATCAAATAATTCTTAAATAGAAAAATAGATCTTTAATTTTACTCACATGGTGACCTAAAGATTTCTTGAATATCTATCAAAATTGTTCTAGATTTGAATGACAACTTTTTCTCTTCATTTAAAAAGTTTGTCATCTAGTGCCATTATGCTCGTGACAGATATTCAACAACTGTTTATATCACCATGTGATGAAAATTAAACTGTGTTTGTAATGAAGCAAAATTTGATTTATTTTAGCCTAAAAATTTTTTTTTACTATAAAAACTGCAAAAACATTGGCCTTTTCTCGCGTCCCCTACAATCCCACCTTAACTTAAGACAAATCACTCAACATTTATTAAATTGGTTTATTTTGTTCACCGCGTCTTGATAATCGTTTGGGTTAAACGCATTTTAATAAACTTACTAAGCAAAAGTTATTGGGACGAGGAAGGTTACATTTACAAGAAGTATACCAGCATTTGCGTAAAGTAAGAATTGAAAATATATTAAGGAAAAACATTTTCGGTACACTCGACTGGGATTCAAACCCCGATATCCCCATAATTTCCCACACAGTCTATTGCTAGTGTGACTTCTTTGACCATTCTATCATCGAAGAGGGCCTATTTTTTTTAAGATAGTACAAATTTAGAATCTCTTATTTTTTATTCAAAAATTTTAGATTACATTCTATGCGGATTTTTTTTAATGATAATCTTGTTTAATTTCACTTTATTTTTAATCCCAATTCTATTTGAACCATATAATTTATATTTTGTTAAAGATTCATCAACCTTTTACTAATAAAACAAATATATTGTAAGAATTATCGTTATTTTTTCTAAGCACCGCGTCTTACTGCATGTTCAGATTATACCCATATTTATTAGTTACGCTATTGAGTAAGAGATGAGGAAAGTTGAATATAGAGAAAGTGTACCCTCATTTGCGTGAAGGAATAGTGAAAAACTATTTTAGGAATAAACCACCCTCAGTACACCCAACCAAGTTTCGAACCCCGATCCCCCCGTCATCGGCAGTTTAGTCTAACACGAGAGTGACGACCTAGACCATGTGGTCACCGAAGAAGGTGAAGGAACTATAGCTGGCCAGTTGGTCAGCCCTTCAACCACGTTCACTGTCCACGTTGTTAAAAAGTCTACCAAGAAGGCAAGGCTTATTAAACTCCTACCTCTTCATCCCTCTGACCCACAAGCAGACCTCTAGAAGGAAACTGAAACCGCGAGGTCAAGGCCATCCCAACTTTTTTTTTCTTCATCTGTCCTTCCCTCGGGGAAAGTGCAACGGATGTCGGATATAGGTATCAGGAAAATAAAAGTGGAATAAGGGTGAACGAGAAAGGCAGAGATAAGGAGAGAGGACCTATTACTCCAACAACTCAAACAAATGGACGCAAACACTTCCCTCAACGACCAGATCAGAAGGGGGTTGATATCGGACGCACTCCTTGGACAGCCGAATGCCATCCTTCTTAACTAGATACGGTGGCGGGTACGATGTTTTTTATTGCTTTATTTTTAGCTATTTANATATATATATATATATATATATATATATATGTATCTCTATACCTAGGAGAGAGGAGTATTTTTATCGTAAGTAAACATCGAACTCGACATTTTGATAAAATTTTGGCGTTTCATTACCTACTGAAACTAAAAAAAAAGTGTTTTTTCGCAATGCAGGATGTCTGTCTGTCCATCCGTATTTTTAAGGCTGCTTTTATGGACGCGTTTTGTGTCGCGCTGCACAGGATGGCAAGAGCTGTCGCGTTTTGTAGGTTCATTTTATGCACGCGGCATTTGCCACCCACTGAAAGAAAAATAGTGGTGGAGGATAAATCGTATCAATGCTACCCTTCCCTTTGTGTCGGGGAGTGTAAGACGTATCCGCGCGTCATCTGTTTGGCGTATTGTCATATTACATTGGAAAAAGGGGAAAGAAAATTGGATGTTCATCCTATCAACTTGGCAAGATTTGAAGATGGGGTATTTCGTAACCTCTAAAAAAGAAAAATAAGAGACGACATAGACAAGTTTTTAAAATTATTATTATTATTATTAGTAGTAGTACCGCGTCTTACTACCCGTTCGGGTTATACGCTCTTACGCTAATGTGTAATTGTGGGGTGATTGTGAGATGAAATGGAGAACCTACAGTTTTACATGGAATCCGAACCATGGTGGAGGCCTGGCATTCCACACATTCACAAGTTGTGATTAATTCACTTCTTGTCATAGTTGAAGGAAGGGTTTGATAATCAGATAAATTTGAGCCGGGACCGAGGATTGAACCCCGGACCCCAGCACAGACGTCTGACACCTTATCCTTAGACCACCAGGTCACCAAGTTTGTAAAAACTATTTTTGAATGGTAAAACACAAAAACACACTTCTTTCTATCTATTTTTCTTTATATTTATGTTTTTATACTTCTCCGATTATGAATCTCAAATTGCTTTATTTTTCTTGACCTCATCTTTAAAACGTTCACTATCCAAATTATCAACTTTTTTTTATAAAAATTGTAAAAAAATATTAATTATTCAAATGACACAATAATTATATTAGCAAACCTCCAGCCAACTGGACCAATATTATTTACAAGCTACTGCCATCTTCACGGACCTCCCATTAAGATGCCGTGTACTTGGAATATTTCACGGACCTCCCATAAGATGCCGTGTACTTGGAATATTTCACGGACCTCCCGTAAGATGCCGCGTACTTGGAATATTTCACGGACCTTCCGTAAGATGCCGTGTACTTGGAATATTTCACGGACCTCCCATAAGATGCCGTGTACTTGGAATATTTCTCGCCACTTTTGCCGCTGGCATAGGCTACTTTAGAACACGACGGCTTGATTTACAAAACGCGACAGCAACTTTTTCGGACGACATAGCATAAAAGGAATCATTTGTTCCCAGTGACTTACAAAACGCGACGTATTTTTCCGTCGTTTGTAGCGCGGCACGAAACTCCTGCATAAAAGGGCTCTAACAGCCGGGTTCTAGGATTTGTGTCTGTTCTAAATTTAAGCTAGCTTTTAAGTAATGTGCTGATATAATCCGTTGGTTCAGAAAGTGCACGTTAAATACCTCAGATAATAATAAGTAAAACGAAAGAGAAAGGTTTTTTTTTCCAAATTTACAAAACCTCTGGATCATTTTTTATAAGGTCAAGTCAAATTTATCACTTTTGATGTATAGTATCAATAATTACCCGCTTCTGTGGATCCGTGATTTAACTCAATATCCTCGCAGTAGACTAGACTGGTGAAGAGGGGGAGATTGAGGTTTTAATCTCGTTCGGATGTACTAAGGATGTTTTTTTCCCCAAAATGGTTTTCCACTCTCTCTCCATGCAAATGCGGGTACGCTTTCTCTAAATATAGCCATCGTGATTCCTAAAACCATTGGCGTAATTAGTACATAAGCGTATAACCCTAACGGCAGAAAGACGTGGTGCTAAAAATATCAATAATTACCAAATAATACCAATAATTAAGTCAGATGTTATTAGTCTTAAGGGTGACCTGGTGGTCTAGGGGTAAGTTGTCGGGACTTCTGTGCTGGGGTCCGGGGTTCAATCCTCAGTCCCAGCACAGATATATCTGATTACCAAACCCTTATTTAACCGCTGACAAGACGTGTATTAATCACAACTTGTGAATGTGTGGAATGCCAGACCTCCACCGTGGTTCGGATTCCACGTTAAACCGTAGGTCCTCCATTTCATCTCACAATCACCCTACCATTACACATTAGCGTAAGTGCGTATAACCCGAACGGGTAGTAAGACGTGGTGCTAATAGAAAAAAAAAATTAAATTGTATTCTTCAAAAGTTTCTTTCCTACCAGATTCCTAATTTAGATAGCTGCGGCTTTAAATGAATCTAAAATCGCAAGCCTTGAATTTCTGTTATAATTAGGCGGGGATTACCAGTAAGGTGCACGACTCTAGTAGCGTAGAGGACTTAAAATACAGGAGACCGGGGTTTATTCTCGGCCGACTGAACAATAATTGGTTTTATACTTTTGTGTCTTACCATCCTCTCGCATTTCACTCAATTTCATCCTACCAACGCTATTATATTAGATTAAAGATTTAGAATTTCTCTTTACCTATGACTGCAATAAAACGTAAGAAGGAACTAAACCTACTGGTTTTTAGTTATCTACAAAAAAACAGGATGATTGTTTTATTATTTTTAGATATTAACATAATTGTTCACGGGGATTTTTTTTACTATCAAAGTTTTTAGTACAGATACACAAACATGTAAAGAAGTTTAAAAAAATACAACAAAAACTATGATATTATTGTTTTGTTTTAAATATTTGAAAATATTAAAAGATAGCAATTAAGAAGTTTTTATGACAGTAAATTTTAAATGTTATTTAGAAGGTGAACACACCCAAACTTTTTGTTAAGACTATAAATCATACAATTGTGTTCAATCGTATTATTTTTACTATTATTTTATAACTCATACAGACGAAAATTTGAATTCTCACAAGTTATTCTAATATAAATCGTAAAGTTTGATGTCGGCCCAGTTAGTTTTAAATCACAAATTAGCTAGAATTTTTAAGACTGTTAAATTTGCTTCGGTGGCCGCATAGTCTAAGGAGTCAATCTCGCAATGGGCTAGAGAGGATGACAGGAAGATTGGGGTTCATATCCTTGTCGGAAGCACTAAGGGTGATTTTCCAAAATGGTTTTCCAATCTCCCTCCACGCAAATGTGGATACACTTCCTTTAAATTCAACATTTCCTATTACTAACGCACTAGTGCAATTAAAACTCATGTGTATAAACCAAACGTTTAGTAAAACGCGGTATTAAATAGAATATATAAAGAATATTTAAGTCGATTAGGAATATTCTTAAATTTAATTTTTGGTTTGTAAACTATTTTTGCGCATTAGATAAACCAATAATTTTTTCTTTAATGAAAATTGTTAGGGCATTTTTATAGTTTTTGCATTGTTCTAAAAAATGTCAACATGTTTATCTAAAATTTTTGATATTTTACTTATAATTACCTAAAGATTTTAGTGAATAGTTAATTATTTATTAATGAAAGTACTAGAGAAGGGTATCCCAAAATTCACTATTTTATAAAACACAATAATAGAGATACCAGAGAGTGTCTAACCAACAAAATAAATAAAAGCATAACAAATAATGCAAAACATTTTCGAACTCATCGCGCACACACTACAATCCAAGAATCTACTTACACTCTTGTATTCAACTCTACGAAACCTATTTCTATGTTTTATTCCTCACGGCGTTGTTTGAAGTCGCTGGAAGATATAACAAGCTTTTCCAAGTATCGACGTTATAATCCTTGCTGCAAACATGCCGTACAAATATTATATATTGTAATAATTTCGACTCTAAATACACAATTCTTAAATCCCATCATTTGCACTCATATTCTAAGCCCATGTTCGTGGAACTAACATAGAAGTAGTAGACCGAGGTCGAAGCAAGTAGGATTTTGTTAAAAAAAAAATACAAACTTTTTTCCCAGGTCAAAATGATAGCATTTTACTATTTTAATCATATATATGAAAGTGTTTTATATCTAAAGTAATAGCTTCAAATGACATAACTTGTATGTACGTGGGAAATTAGATATAGTAACTTTTTTTAGCTGTCAGATAAGACACTTACTACATAAATTGGGACCAGCCTCGATGGCGTAGTTAGCTAGCGCGCTAGTTTTGTGTTGAGCTAGACCGCTGAGAACGGGGAGATCGAGCTTCGAATCTCAGTTGGGTGAACTTGGGGTGGTTTTTCATAAATGGTCTCCCACTCTCCCTCCACGAAAATGCGGGTTCACTTTCTCTAAATTCAATCTTCCCAATTCCTAACCCATCAGTATAATTAGTATTTAAGCGTATTAACCCGGAAGGGTAGTAAGACACGGTGATAAATTAAAAATACTGCACGATAGTCGGATAATCCATTGAGCAAATTACCAACTTGTTTTCTTGTGAAAATAAATTACCATCACGAGGTGAGGGTGAGAGTGTAAGATAGTGTGTGTATACGCTGAAATTATTAGACTGAAAAGGGATTGATATCTATATCATCATCTGACTTGAAAACATTGACAACCTGCAGTATCTTATATTCGTATATTGGGTTCTTAAACTCATTTGGTTTTCATCGAGTTGCATTAACATTTTATGATAATATATTAACGTGTGTGGAATTCGGCCCCGTGCTATAGTTGTTAATGCACACCTGGCTACAAAATTTGTTGTCCCAGGTTCGATTCCCTGCTGATACCTTGGGTGTATTTCTCTTAAGGGGAATCATCCCAACGGTGGCCTAGGGTTGGAAAATTAGGTTTAAGTTATGTTTAAGACTTCCAATGAATCACACCTCCATATTCACAATCATTACATCATCTCATTGAGTGTACGACGTGTAGACAACTTCCAAAGGCGCACCCTGGTCAAAGTTCTGTGCCACCAGAGTGGCTAATAGTCTACATACAGGGGACCGAACTGGATGTCATGTTACACCCGGTTACTAATGCCACACGCTAAAATAAACATGTATGCGATATATATTTATTGATTTAATGGCGTTTGAAAATGTTGTTTACATTTGTATTCCATCATGCTGGAAAACTATTAAGGTGACATCACACACACAGTCACAGCAGGAATTTGCTTAAGTAAAGTACTCATATATAAAACTAATGTAGTTGTATAATTATCCTTAAAATATTTTGAGTAATAATTAATCATATAAACAATAATATTATTCATTTGAATGTTCTTTCATATGAACGTCAGTATTCAAACGACAGGGCAACACTTTGTAATAACTGGTCTGAAAAAAACAACATTAAGAATATAATTTGGAAACGCAATGCCATCCAGTGCAAGTGCGAATAGAAGTGTTAGTGTATGTAGTGTACTTGTTAGTAGAGGAAGGGAAAGCTTAGAGGCAGGTAAGCAATAGGCCGATTGCTTATTTTCTTCCCTATATTTCTATTGTGTACGCTGGCGTTCAAATGTAATCGTGTTACAAGAGTGTCTATTTGTAAGTTAAAATGCAACCAGCTTCACAAAATAACTTCAATTCCCCCAAATAGACAACGTCGTTACACTTCTTGAAGCAGGGTTATATTAAATTAGACTCAAAACACGTGAATAATAACTATCCGATAAGATTTTCATGACATCTATAGGATTTAACTTTATATTTATATATATTATGTACTAGTGTTCAAAATATGCATGTATTTTTGTTTAACTGGTACTTTCCACATTCACCAACACACATCTTCAGAAGTTGAGATGAAAAGGGATTCCTTTAGGTTATATGTCACAGTCGACCAATTGTCTAAACACATTTTTGTCGTTACAATATGTTCAATAAGTTTGAATGTAAGTGTATGCACAGGCAACGACATGACATCACTGTGTTTCAGCAGTTGAAAAGGGTTGTGAAGGACCACACAACATTGCGACGACTAGGATGCGGCTAGTTCACACAAATAGAGCCGTCTACACCTGTTATAGTTCTGTCGTTGCTCACCAGATTGTGCTTGGACCAGCCTTTACTTCAGTCTACTTTTGGAACAAACACCGCTTACAGTGCCTATCTCTCGTTCGATATTGCTACTTCTACAATTGGAGTCTTGCTGAGAAATTTACTGTCGAAACTAGAGACAAAACTCATCAAAACTGGAAAGTAGGATAAAAACAACATAATGTAATAATTATTATAAAGCTCAAAACTTGCGTAAAACGTTCCAAGTGAAAGTATTTCACTGTAAATGGGGTGTACCCAAAATGGACGCTCTAGTCATCGTCGTTTTCTATACCAGGTTAAATGAGCAACACTTACACCTACTTCTTCTACGTCAATTATGATAATAGTTGTATTATAAGTTTATAGAACTTTTGTTTTTTCTGGCAACAAATGTGTTCCCTGTGAACATACAAACAGCAACGACGCGACTGTTTCGTCGTTCATCTGTTGATGTGAGGTTGTTAGACTGAAAGGTAAGGACAAAAAAAGTGTTTAGACAATTTTTTGGCTGTGTAAACATGGCCTTATTAGAGTAGAAATAGTTTGGGAAACTTATGTGTTTAAAACTACTCTCAGAACATCAGCCGGGATTCTAATTCCAACCTCCTAGTCAACGAAAAACTAGTCTTAAGTGAGTCTAACAACTTAATGGGTCAAACTCGTGTGATAAAAAAAAATTGTAGAGAGAAACCATATTTTAAAATAACATCTATTATTGTCAGAATATTGATTAAAATAAAATGAGATATTACCTAATGGCTTGGAAATGTATAATGAGACAGTGTAGAAACACAGTAAAGTAATGTAAATCAAATGATAGTGAAGGAATCCAACCTGAAATGAGAGCTAGGTTAGGTCTATATAATAAGAAACAAACAAAAAGAAATGAAGAGAGGAGTGTGTTTGTTCCTATCTAGACCTAATCTAACTATCCTTTCAGGTTGACTTCATTCACTATCACTTAATTTGCATTAGTGTGAAGTGTTTAGTCACTGTATAGTTATACATTAATTAAAATACATAAATTGTAAAGTCATTATTATTAAAATGGAAGATTAAGATTAGACCTACCTTATATTTTTACCCGAAAATGTGAAACCATTTATTTGCAGAAATGGTCTGTGTGTGTGTGCGCGCGCAGCCAGTAGTATGATTAGTTCTTTTGTTTTAAATCATGTTCATAAATAGATAAAAATGCGTGTCATTAAGCCATGACATTTTAGAGGTTTGTTCCTTTTCATAAAAGAAAAGGCTGTTCATTCACTTAAATGGTGCAAAATTTTGTGGATTTATCTCAAATGATGGGATGTCCAGCAAAACTATTGTTTAAAATTCCCCGACTTCTTCAGGTTCTCAAAACCCATATATTTTTTCAGCCTCTATATTATCTATAATACAAAAATTATTTTATTAATATTTCAACGTAATGTAACCTACTTTGGTGGCCGCATGGTCTAAGGAACTATTCTTGCAGTGGACTAGACTGCCGATGACTGGGAAATCGAGGTTTGAATCTCTGTCGGGTATACTGAGTTTTTTACACAAATGGTTTTCCACTCTCCCTCCACGCAAATGCCGGTACACTTCATTTAAATATAACCTTAATCATACATAAAACTAGTAGTATGATTAGTACATAAACGTATGAGCTAAACGGGTAGTAAGGCGTGGTGATTAAAAAAAAAGTCTTACATATTTAAACTAATAAGTTATTTTGTATATCAAAGAGTTACGGAGAAATGATCAAAATTGATAGTTTCCTCTTATATAAAGTATCCAAAAGTTAATTTTCAATGAAGAATGAGGATCACCGTTTTATTTGTCATTGTAAACAATGCCTAAACATTAATTTTAATCAAAGTAATTAGAGCTGAATTTGAAAAAAAAAAAAACTGACTTAATCTCATTTTGCTCTTAAGTAAACTAGAATAGACCTATTCTTAATTTTGAGGCTAGATCTTTAGTCCCAAAAATTCCTCGGTAGTAAATCTACGAAAATCTGAAATGCCAAGTACTATCCTGATTAGTAAAATGGTTTCAGTTCTAACTTGAGATACAAACAGATGGCCATAATTACAAAAACAACTTTATCAGTATCAGGGATTCATGAAACGTCGGTATGTATCATAATCTTCAAAGTGGTTGTGAGAAAGTAAAAATATAGCAAAATAAAAAAATAAAAAATACTCTAAATTACTAAAAGCAAATAAAATCTGATTATAATTTCACTGTTGTCTAGTGAATAATACATCAAATGGAATTTCAACACTTTTTTCTAGTTTGAACCTAATTCTGTATAAAATGTACCGGTTAATAGACCTTGAGTCGAGCTTTTAAGCTTTTAGTAAAATATTGGAAAATCTTGTTGAGGAAAATGTTTAGTTTCTCCCCCTTCCTCTTGAACACACCACTAGTGACAATAAAACATTAAATCAGTAACTCCATTTACCTAAAAATTAAGTTCTCTTTTTTATTATTATGATAGTTCCATTCCTGATATCAGTGAACTTTGACATCGTTCTCTTCTCACCCCCTCTTTTTAGGATTCTTTCATGTGTCATACTTTCTCTACTTTCTAAGTTTATTAATATTATTACTATACATATTGTCACCAACACGGAAATTAAATAAAGGGCTGTTAACATATTTATATGGCATCTTCTTACGGTGCTACAAATCTAGAAATAATGCTAAAATGTTTTCCTAAGAGAACACACTAAAGTATTCGACATGAAATATCTAAAGCGTGTGGCGATGGTGTCGAAACTGGAGAGATAAATATATCTTTTCCGATATGGAATTGGCTATGGTCTAATCTCTTTGAGATATCTCTGGAATCAATCAGTTCTAGTCCTTTATCTCCTTGAAATATCTCTGTAATCTTCGATCAAATATTTTAAAGCAAGCTCACCGGTTTAATATTTTTCCTTGGACCATCCAATTTGGTTTTTCTGCATAGCTATTATTATTATTATTATTATTAATAGAAAGATTAAGAGATCTTCAACTATATAAAAAAACTTAACCAATTTTATTGATTCATACTGACGCAATGAATTCGGGTTTGAAATCTTATAATAATTATTTGACTAAAATATTGCTTTTTTTTACTTTGTCTCGACATCTCGGAAATAAAGTATTGTGTCGTAAAAAAAACAACTCGAACTCGAGATTTTAAGAAATGTCGATCTTTCATGATGCCCTGATACAGAAAAAGTGGTTTTCGCGATGTCGTCTGTCTGTACCTTGGGCTAGAGTCTAAACTATTTGACCGATTGGGCTAAAACTTGGTATCTAGGGTTATCATAAGGCCCACCTGAGGTGTTTATGAAATTAGATGTCTAACCATAAAATTAAGGGTAGCTTACTGAAGGGCAAAAACAGAAAAAAATGATTTTCTCAAAACTAGCTCTAAATCTTTATATCTAGACACTGTTTATCATTATAAACAAGGTGGAAGTACTCAATTTCTTATTAAATGTTCTAATTTTTATCATTTCTCCGTAACTATTTGAGTTACAAAATAACTTCTCACTCTAAAGTTGTAGTACAATAAAATAAACAACTCTTTTAATTAAAATATATTTTTTATAAAACCAATAATTTCTGAGCTATACATATTCTTTTTAATTTAGGTATTTGAAAATGAATTTTATTCTTATGTTTTTTGGTGGACATAGACGTTCCTATTTTATCAATTTTTCTGTAACAGTATTCCTAGTTCCAAATGCCATAGAGTAACTGTGTATATTATTTCATTTATGATCTTTAATGTAATGCTTCTACAACAATGTACATACTATTATTTCGTTTCACAAATCTTACGAGTTTTTATTAAAGGTATATTTTAATATAAAAACTAAAGACAGTCTGTGTGGGGTGCTGTACCATTTTTTTTTCGATGCGTATTTTATCAAGACTATCTGCATTTATCTCATTAATAGGATTGGGATAGTAAAAGGTAGAATTTGGCAAACTATTGGAAGTAAAAAATACACTCGTTCAAACCAAGTCTGGTGTCAAACTACGACCTCCCCATTACCGATTAAACAGACTAGACGAGATTCATTTATTCATTAAGAAAATTCATTAAGAAAATACATTCCTTTCTAAAATATATAATCAAATAATATAAACAATTATTCTTAATTAATCATTATGTTGAACTAATTAGTTTAATTAAATTGGTGTACTTCTTTTCTAGATTAAAAAGCTTTAATTACAAAATACATAATACAATTAGTCAAATTATTTTAATCGTGTTTATTCCTGTACTATGACATCACCAAACTGTAATTTAAATCGATACGAGGAAATTGATCAAAGTAATTTTGAATTAATTAATTAGGTCTATCTAATAATTTTAATGTGGTGACTCAATATTGAATATTTTTGAAGAAGCCAAATAAAAAACTCCCTGTAAAATTCTCTTAAAATTAATCAAATAATAAATCGTTTTTTTTTAGTAGTCTGTATTATTGAGAATGTTAAATTAAATCTAACATCTAGTTTTATAAAATAAATTAAGTTAATTATATTGAAAAACTAACAAAGGTAAAAATAATGCATTAGTTACGTTTATAAAAGCGATGCCAGTACTAATGTACCGTTGTCCAGGAGACGTCCGAGTGTACTAATCGTACATCCTTTCCTGGAGGCTCTTTCCATGTCCCGATGTGATGAGGTGATGGTGAGTAAGATGGTGATGGTGAGTAAGATGGTGATGGTGAGTAAGATGGTGATGGTGAGTAAGATGGTGATGGTGAGTATGAGGTGTGATGGTGAGTATGAGGGTGATGGTGAGTATGAGGGTGATGGTGAGTATGAGGGTGATGGTGAGTATGAGGGTGATAGTGAGTATGTTTGGGATAGTGAGAGTGAGTGTCTAGAACCAGTTGGACCAATTTAATTAAATCGATATTTATAGCAAAATCTTTTACACGCAGTTTTGGCTGTCGCATCTTATATTTTATAAACTTTCAAGTAAAATAATAAAAATAATTATGGTTAGTTGAATGGTCCAAGGTGTATTTCTCTCATAATAGACTAGATAACCGATGAATGGGATATTAGGGTTCAACTCCGCGTTGGGTATATTACAGTTTTTTTACTAAATCGTTTTCCACGCAATTGCAGGTACACTTCCTTTAAGTTCAACCTTTTTCATCCCTAATATATTAGTTTGATTAGTAGGCCTACATATGCGTGCAACCCGAGCAGGTAATGAGACGATAAGACAACTAAGGTAAAAAATAAATGCTACGTAACTACTCACGGACTTTCTCACTCTATTGTTTGAAAATGGAAATAATTAGTCAAAACTCGTAATATGTTATGTGAAACGAAATAATAAACACTAGCAAACCCAAGCATAAATTGCACTATATTTATGTAAAAAATATTTTGAGTCCTGGTTTAAAATTTTAAAATTTTATTTTTAAAGAATTAATTTCCTAATTTATATGTTTGGACCGATAAAAAAAGATCAATGTTGGGTCCACAAGGGTCAACACTTCGTATTAAAATTTCAACTTCCGGTTAAAATTTTCGACATTTTATTAGGTGTTGCAAATCTTCATGCCATCGCATTGCTATTAAATTCCTCATTTATAAATTTTGACCAATAAAAAAATTAAATATTGACTATTGAGTCTAAAATGGATATAGATCATTGTTGTACAAACATTCCTCCTAAGAGGTTTTAAGGAAAAACAACAAACTTTTAGATACTTACTTATCTTTAATTACTCTAAGGCATTGGAGAATTATTGCGTTAAAACTTAGGTAGTGTATCTTTACAACTGATGCTCACAAAATTGTATTAATATATTTGCCAATAGCTCAAACTGTTGGTAAAAAAAATAATATTTCATATAAAAGCATTTTTATTTTTAATAGTACTAGAATTTTCAATGATAAGTTATTTAATATCTCAAATAGTTTCAGAGATACGGAAGTTTCTGCTTCTGTAAAGTACCCTAAAATTAATTTTCATGGAAAATGAAATTAGCCAGTTCATTTATAATCTTAATCAACGCCTAGATACCTATTTTAATCAAAATCGTCAATTTTGAGAAAATCGACTTTTTATCTTTTTGTCCTTCAGTAATCTACCCTTATTTTTAGGGTTGTATATCCAATTCTAAAAACCTCTTTGAACAACCCTATGAAAACCCTAGATATCAAGTTTTAGCCCGATCGGTAAAATAGTTTAGGCTCTAGTCCGAGGTACAGACAGACAGATGGACAGATGAAAATTCAAAAACCACTTTTTCGGGTTCTGGGGGTCATGAAACGTAGAGATTCATCAAAATCTCGAGTTCGATTTTTTTGACGATCACAATACTGTCTATACCTGTAAGATAACGAGAAAGTAAAATATAGGAAATATCATTAAGAGTATTTCTTAATTATCTGACACTTTAGATCATGTCTGTAGTGCATCTGTTTACTTAGCTTAGAGTCCCGGGTTCGATTCCTGGCGTGATTGAAAAATGTATCATTGGTGAAATGTGGGTTACCCCTTTAAAAATTATGAATTAACAGCCGGGGGACTGGTTGCTATATCTGTTCTATATATAAGTTAGTACCTATAAGCCTTGTGATGAATTAATCAGTCGTTTCATAAACTGCACATTAAATACTTCAAATTAATAAAAATGTAAAATAATTCTTAATTTGCAATTATAAACCGACTAACTTATAGCTATAGATACAAAAGATGGTAATAATAAAATATTCCAAATTTATATCCAAATTCTTCTATTATATATAATATAATATATTCTTTTAAAGATAAAACAAGATACCCAGTGGTTAGGACTATGAATGTTAATATTCAAACTTTAATAAACTAAATGTAAATTTATTATTAGCTTCGAATAAAATTTCAAGTGATACATCACATACAAATTAAATCCAAGTATAAACTCGGAAGAAAAGTTTTAAGTTAAATTATATTTGCATTTATTCTCAATAATGAAGTGTTAATCGCTTCGGTGGCTGCATGGTCTAAGGTGCAGTAAGCTAGACAGTCGATGATGGGAAGATCGAGGTTTGAGTCTTGGCCGGGTGTACTGAGGTTTTTTCCCCAAAATGGTTTTTCACTCTCCATCCATGCAAATGTGGGTACACTTCCTATGAATATTACCTTCATAATCCCTAGAACCATTAGCGTAATTAGAACACATGCATATAATTTGAATGAGTAGTAAGATGCGGTGCTAAAAATATTATTATGACACAAAGTTTCCGTTGACGGTTAAGTGGGGGCTCAAATCCCAGTTAGGTGCTTTCTACCATATTACTTATCGACGTTGTTTTTCCGGCTCCTATCCACGCTAATACATGTACATTTCCTCTAAATTACCCTCTTCACCTTTTAAAAACCTCTGTATTTAACCTACAAATCAACTAAAATTTAAAATATTTTCTATTTTTTTTTCTTAGCTCCGCGTTTTACTACCCGTACGGGATGTACGCCTATACATTAGTTACACTATTGGGTTAGGGATTAGTAAGTCTTAATTGAGAAGAAATACACCCGCACTAGCTTGGATGGGGGAATGGAAAAAACATTTAGGAAAATTCACCCTCAATGCACCCAACCATGCTCAAACCGAGATCTCCCCGTCTTCGGATCTTTAGTCCAACACGAAAGTAGCGCGTTAGACTACGCAACCCCCGAAGCGGGTTTTTGTTTGATTGAATGTGGTGTTAATATAGATGAATAGATAGATCTATGATCAAATTTTCATTGGAATAGCCTTATCTGATAGATAAGGTGACCTGGTGGTCTAGGGGTAAGGTGTCGGACTTCTTTGCTGGGGGTCCGGGGTTCAATCCTCGGTACCGGCACAGATTTATCTGATTACCAAACCCTTCTTCACCTCTGACAATACATCTTGTGAATGTGGGTGAATGCCAGGCCTCCACCGTGGTTCGGATCCCACGTTAAACTGTAGGTCCTCCATTTCATCTCACAATCACCCAACCATTACACATTACCGCAAGTGCGTATAACACGAACGGGTAGTAAGACGCGGTGCTAAGAATAATAACAATTATTATCTTACAGATAGTTTTTTTGTATGTATAGAGTTCGCTTATTACTACACGTTTGGGTTGTACCCTGATAAAAAAGTCACTAGATATACTTTTACGTATTCATACGCCAGGTCATGTGATCTTAATCTACCCTTGTGGTAGATACTATCCATCCCTAGAAAATAACATTAATATTATAGTTAAATTATATCAAAGTTGACCGCCAAAATTATGTTTATATTTTCTTAAAACCCTCCTCTGTGGCGTAGTTGGCTAACGCGCTAGTCGTGTTGAGCTAGACTGCCGAGGACGGGGAGATCGAGGTACGAATCTTGGTCGGATGAACTGGGGGTGGTTTTTACTTAATGATTTTCCACTCTCCCTTTATGCAAAGAGGGTTCAATTCTTCTAAATTCAACCTTCCCAATTCCTAATGCATTAGCGTAATTAGTACTTAAAGCGTATAACCCGAACGGGTAGTAAGACGCGGTGCTAAATAAAACCAAATTCTTAAAATTTCTTACTCTATAAATTTTAATATTACTACGTACTAGAGTGAATGATTTACACTTGAGAACCCCGTGTTCGATTCACGACTGATACATATGTGGATATTATTAAGCTCTTAAATCTCGTTTTCCTATATATTTTAGTTTGAATAACCAGCCCTAAAACTGGATACTATCCTGTTCACGTGGATTAAATATTAAAGATCAACAATAATCAATTTGTGTAACAGTATATTCAGAGAAATATTTTTTTTTGCTACTTTTATTAGTTAATTTAGCTAAAACCAACTTTTACAAAGCTCGGATTTAAAGTTTCGTCAATATATAAATTTACTCTTAAATTACTAAGAGCTTATAATAAATTATTATAAATTAAACCTTTAATCAAAATCATATTTCTCTCATTGGATCTTGTAACGTATTACAGCCATAGCTATTAATTTTAATAACCAATTTACTATAATACTGATATCTAGTAATGATTGAAATTAATCAGTCTCATAATTAAAAGAATGGACTATATAAATGGGAATTACCAGCATTAACCATTGATAAAAGTTTCTAAAGTAACCAAAACAAAGTTGGAAAATCTATAAAGTATAAAGGAGAGCGATAATAAAGAGGATGAGTAGAAAAACAAAATGAAAGCCTGACGTAGCCCGATTAAATTGTTTATTTCAAAACCTCTCCTGAACTGTGTACATTTAATAATACTAGTAACATTATTTTACGAAGCAAATAACCCCTTGATGGAATTGACAATGATGTGTGTGGTTCTGATTGGGTTAAGGGGGATGAGATTAAGGGGGATGGGTTGTGTAATCGAAATTTGAATTTACAGTGGAGCTTGGTGGGATTACGGATTTTTCATATTAAGGGTATTTTGTGTTAGCTTAGTCATATATTTTTCAATACAATTAGAAGAAAATAAAAATATAAATGGACTGTCAAATTAAACAAAATTTATTGAGGTAAGCAAAATATAGATTAAAATTAACTGTTGTTACTTGATATTACAATTATGTTGATCAATATTGTTTTGGTTTATTTAATATTTCTGCACAAACATAAGACGAGCCTTTATCTAATCTTTGTCTAATATTTATCTAATCAACTTCAGAGTTATTAAATTTTTCATTACTTAACCAGAACATCCGGTTTATGATGCAGTGTTCATTCATAACAAGACTATCTGTCTACGGTGTTAGACTCACATGGGGCCTATATTACTTTTGGTGCCGTTGACGGAGAGTATTAGGTTCGTATTCATATCAGGTGCAGTTAAGAGAGGTTTTACATAAAGGATTTTCACAATAATTTTTCCATTCTCTCTCCATACTAATGTTGGTTAATTTCCACTTGAGATAAAAAAAACTTATTCTGGCTACGTTCTATTTTCGGCGACACATTGGAATTTAAAATTAAACAACAATGCCTAGGCTATATGTATAAAAGTGGTTTTGAATTATTTTCCACTGTCCAAAAAGAAATAATTTAAAAAATAATTCTAAAAAGAAAACTGGCATACAAATAAAAAATACAACATTTCTATAATAAAACAAAATAATAAGGACGAAACTCTCAAAGTGAATATTGATTTTTTAATATCTCACTTTTTTATATAAATATATATATATATTTATATAAATGTTCGGTCTGTAAAGCTCACTTGTGGGTTCACACCATAGTCTTATATAATATATGCTACACCCTACTTCGTGAATTGGGATCATTTCTGCTCATTCCTTTAAGTTAAGTAGCTTATTCTCTTTCTCATTTCATGAACTGGAACTTATTGAACTATTTAATATTCAACTCAAACTCGTTTTGAGATACGAGTATATTAAACTAAACCAAACTAATCTATCCCAACCTTCCATTCTAAAACGATTAAAAGTTAAATTAACTTTAATACTGAAACTGTTATTCACTTTTACATTTCACGAATTGGGTGAAAACTCGTATAGTTCATGAATTGGGTAAAGATTGAAGCTGTCAGTTCATGAAATAGTCGGTTCGTGAACTGTATAAGAAAAGAGGTAAGTTCGAAGAATGGGCATAGCCTTGTTCTATACATGAACTGAGAAAATTCCCTAATAGGGTGTAACACACACACGCATATACACATATATAAATAAAATTATACTTTCACATAGATATTAGTTGATTATTCTTTATAAGACTATGAAAGTGATATTAATTTTTTTTAGCAACCATATCTATGAAAATATAAATTGATTCTTCAATGTGTCTATCATTAATAAATCATGAAAGTAATAAAAGCGACGAAGTGAGATTTTACTCATGAAAATAATTACAAATCAAATTAGCTTTTAACTCACGAAGTTTTGTGAAACAAGTTCATTGTGAAAGTAGGAATAGTATTTTTTTTCTCTAATACTTTGATCAAATCTAGTTTAAATTTACAAGACAGAAAATAACACGATTAATAAATAATCGAGGGGGGGCGGGGGCATCTATAGTAGTGTCAAGGATGTGTGTGTACATATCTTACTTTCTTCTTTTATTTTCACTAATATTAATGTATTTATTTGAGATATTTTGATAAATAAATTCTTTTTTTATTTTATCATACAGACCATCGTTATGAGAATAAAAGGTTAAAATATGTATTCATAAATTTAATTGTGAGGGCCTTTACCAGCCATTTTATATTTCTGCACACATAAAATATTTAAATCAATATTTTTCTAATTGGTAAATACGTGAACTCACCCCTGTCCTGCCGAGCAGTAGAGCATCCATCTCCCCCTCAGTCGTCGGGTTGATGGCCACTGGACCCGCCACAGGGGGCGCCGGTTCGATCACGTCGACGCTTCCACCCTCCATTGATACTTCTCACCTCCTCTCGTCTCCACAAGGTGCTCTTCACCGGTGAAAGCCCTTTCTGGTCTTCCGGAGGGTTGAATCGGTCTCTCTCTCTCTCTGTGACACCCTTTCTCCCCCTTGCTTTGGAGAGAATACTTCACAGTTGTTTACCGAGTGACGCCACTGATGCGACTTTGAAAAGTTCAGGAACCACGATGCACTGTCGATTAGGCATTATGGTAGATATGGAGGAGATATGATCATTGGACTCCCAAGTAAGCTGGATACTTTATTTTAATTCAATTATGGAAGTAACGTAACTATCCTCAATTATGTTTCCTTATTATATTCGAACAAATCTTCTGAAATAATTTTATTTGCATTTTGAAATTTGGGATGAATTTAAAGATATGTAGCCCTTATGAAGGCTCAAAACGTTTAAGAAGACCTTCTTAAAGATCAACACGCTTTTATGAATAGTAAGCGATTTAAAAATATGTATTTCCCATTCTTATAAAATTGGAAGAAAAATTGATTTAATGATGGCTTTGTTTGACAAAAATTTGCTCTAAAATGTGGTTTAAATAAGTTTTTTTCTTTCTAATAAAGTAGGGCAAATATTGTTGCATCGAGACGCACAACGCCAAAAACACAATCAACCGGAATTAAATGGTTTTGGGAGTGTCTTCTTAGAGTGGTAACTGTTTCTTTGACATGTTTAGCGATATTTTCAAGGATGGTTAGAGATAAAAGATGTGACCCGATTTATTGCACAAATATTCGAGGTAACCTTAGAGTTACAAACATGTACAAGTTTTTTTTTCATTCAAATTTGAATAACATTTTATTCCTAAAGAACAAAATATTTTACACCAAGTCTAATTCCTCCTCTTGTTGATGTAAAAGGATAGTGTAATTATTAAAATTAGATATATTTTTCATTCGACAAAGATTGACCCATTTAGTTGAGTAGAAAATAATATTACTACACGTAATCAGATTTTAAGATGTTGAGGCTACCACAGAAGAAAATACAAGAAATCAAAGTGTATTGGAAATTGTTATTAAAAGTAATGTTGAATATACTGGTTATCCCAATTTCACCAATATCATGTGAATTTATAAGTGATGGGTTTATCTTACTTTATATATTTGTGTTTATTCAAATATATTATTACTTAATTAGAGGGCTAAATTTGTAAATAGGGGATTTACTTTTTAACACTATTTTTTCATTTATCAGTTATAAAATTTTATTTGATTCCGATAGAATTAACTGAATTTTGTTACAATCTGATGATCAACTTATTTATTATAAGTTAATTTTGAAGTAATTGAAAATTGTATTTGTACCACTTTGTTTCTTCAAACATTTTAAAAAAGGATTTTTTTTTCAATATCCAAGATTTAGTTCACTCAAATTTATAAAAAAAATAAAATCCGATGCCTAAAAGTTGGTGAATGTTGATTGAAGCGATCAAAATAACTCAAAGCATTTGTAACAGTCTGTCTTGTTCTCGACTTTTGATCCCAGTGAGTGAT
Organism: Timema monikensis; assembly: GCA_902151445.1. Classification (NCBI taxonomy): domain Eukaryota; kingdom Metazoa; phylum Arthropoda; class Insecta; order Phasmatodea; family Timematidae; genus Timema; species Timema monikensis. The sequence goes on along the minus strand of CABFVZ010002876.1, from coordinate 12,399 downwards.
ATGAGCAATAAACACTACCACCTTCAAAGAAGATCTCAAATGATTTATTATATAAAATGTTCGTTTTGTCTCTTATGGGGCGTAATAATTGGCTCTGTTTCAAATTGATATGTCACGTATTCAAATCTTACAATTCTCTCTTGAAATTGATAATGTTATTTTGAGATAGTCTTTTTCATTTGGTCCCTTCAATCGTAAAATAAATAGTTTTGAGAATATTCTTGCTAAAATAATTACCAAGAAATAATCTCAGGTAATCATGTATTTTATGTACTCTTATAATTTTGAAAACTGCTTGCATAAAAATATTTTCCTAGTTTGAATATTACATTTTCTTCTCTTTTGGAGGTATTGTCAATATGAATTCCCATTTAATTTTTTTAAGGGAGGAAATTTTAGCTTATGTCATACTGATATAAAAATATATAATCTTGGCACTAAACCGAATTGATCTTTTAAATTCTTGTATTAGGTCAGTATATTTATTCTTATTTTACTATATCTTTCACAAATTGAATAAAATGAGATTTCAATATTTTATTTGGTTCTTTGATTATACATATTCTGAATATTATTTCTCAAATAAAATATTTTATCTTGTGATTTTAAACTTCTAGATGTTTACTATCCATTGAATGCCACGTTTTATAAGCACAAATTAAATCACAAAATATGTGTATGTTTGACATCTATTTTATTTATATCTAACGGATGATATAAAATATTTTGCCAAGATTCTCTTTTATTTATTTGGAGAGTAAATTGATAATTAATTATTTTATCTAATTAATAGCACAGTTTTATTTATACCTATTTTTGTTGCTGTGGAAATTTGAGATTAAATTGATTTCTTGAAATGTTTTCCCAAAAGTAACAAGCTTTTAAACATTAATTTCTTGGAAACGTCTGTTGGTGACATCCGTTAAGTGTAAAAACCCCTCCAAGATAATTAACTGTCCTAGATGTCAGATTATAAGAATGTCATAGATTTAAAACTTAAAAGTTTAACAGATCTTTAAAATGAGCTATCAGTTTGAAAATTATATTCTAATTAATTTCAATAACTAGGTGGTATATTTATTGAATGAATAAGACGATGATCATTTAGAACATATCATATCATAAATTTGAATTTTCCTTAATTCAGAATATCTATGATTATAAAAACATATATATGCTTATGATATTCAAATAGTCATATTTAAACTTCATTTTATAGAATGAGTCACATTTATATCAATTTAAAGTTACTTTTATAAGAAAAAAGGTGCACCACAAGAATGTTATTATTTTTTTAAAAAGATAACTAACATTAAATGTCCATGGACACGCATTGAAAGATCTTACAGAAATGTTATTAATTAAATTGCATGAAGAAAAGTACTTTCATTTTGTATAATTATGAAAGTTCTCTCCCTAGATACACAGAGGCCTACTCACAACAGTAACAATTAACATTAATTAGTTTTTGTAGCACAGTATAACAAATTCTGACGATTAAAGAGGCAAAGATGATTATAGTTGGGACGAAAACGAGAAAAACCAAAGATTATCCAGCCATTTGACATGGTTATATACTCGAATAACAACCATGTGGACAGTGTAACTGACCTTTATTAATGTTTGCTGTTTGGGGTGCTTTTGGTTCCAAATGTCGACACCCAAGGCACTGCTAGTACATCAACTTTCATTCATAAAATTTACATACCGACTACGTGGAATCTTTGAATCGTTAAGCTTGTTCGTTATCTTCATTTAAACTTGTTTATTAAATGTCGTTAAGATTTCTATACTTTTCACTAAAAGTATCAATATTTTGTTTCAGAAATACAAATAAAACATGTGGCTTATTTTAATAAAAGTTACACAACATTGTTAAATCTTGTTTAATAATATGTTTTAGAATAAAACATGTAACTTCTCTATAAGTCACTATTTAAAATTGTCAAATTTTGATAATATGTCTTAGCAACACGTGAATTGTTAATGTGTAGTCTTGTATCTATGAAATAGAAACTTCAAACACAATTTTAAACAAATATATTCAAGAAGTGTTTAACATTTTTAGGCAACCACTTGTTGCTTCTACTTCACTTCCAAAATGTACACCCCTTCATCCCCTTTCTTACCCTCTCTGTCCAAACTTTAAGATATGGTCCTTGTCCCCTCCTCCACGAAAATAAACTCTTTGTCCACTCAAAGAGGCGCGTCGTTTGTTTCTACTTTTATTTTAAAAAGCGTCACTTAAAAAAAGAAATTCTCGACACAAATAAAATAACATGATGTGAAATACAAGGCGGAGAAGCAGTTTTTTTTAAGGTGATATCATATGGGCGGGTTGTTAACGGGATTCGTGTTTCGTTTGTTTTAGACGCCTGTAAAATATGGGAGGGGTTGGAACGCGTCCGCCCGTGCAACTAGGCGTCATCCGTTTCCCTCCCCAGACTCCGGCGCACAGCGACGCTAGCGCTCCTAGTGACATTGTTATGAACTAGACACCGACCAGACGTAGAACTTTATTCGTGGAAAGTGATATTTTTTTCCCTGGTCGACTACGTCAATGAAAAGAAGTAGAGAGATAAGTTATAGCGAGTATAAGTTTTCCAAACTTATATTAATCTATACTCAATGTGTAGCATACATGTGTGAGTATGTGAATAATACGATAGTGTTTATCAACCTCACCAATCGCTTTAAGTATGAAATTGAAAAGTTAATTTTCATAAACATAATAATACACACGCACTGAAAAAATGAGAGAATCTGAGTTTTTAAAATTAAAATTTAATTTGTAATAACATAAGTCGACTATTAACATTTTTATAAATATAATAGTATTATTATTGTTTTAACTAGCTTTTGCCCGTGGCTTCGCTCGCGTTAATGTTTATTTTGTCAATAAATTCAGGTTGTCGGTCGACACAGGAAGTATGAAAATAAAAACGATGAACTTATTCAGGTTGTTGGTCAATACAGGCAGAGATAAAGAAACATACAAATTACATAATATAAATACGGATTAAGTGTAGGAGTAGAAAATAAGTAGCGGAGTGTGTGTCAGTAGAGTCATAGGTTATACCTTGCCGCGAATTGAAAATCCCACTCCATCTTAAATTTTAACTACAGTTAATTAACATCCCTTATTTACCCCGCTTGTTCTTGGCCGTTGCAATCATGGGAACAGAATAGATCATTATTTTAGGACGCTCCTATATACTATGTTGTATGTACTTCCATTTGGCGCAAATACATACAAATTCTGGGCATTGGACACACATGAACATGCTACATATAGCTGGCCATGGGAAAAACATTGCCTTGCGCTTTGTTAATAGTAATAGCAAAACTAAGTTTGATTGGAAACTGGAGCTTTTGAATTGAAATGGTAGGACAGTGGGGTGTATTGGGATTCGTGGTATGATTACACTTTCCCCTTTTCCCACACCTGTGGCTCAAATTATATTTTGCCGTAATTGTGTAATCCGAAGCCTCGTCCCATTACATAATTGGGGTGCATCTAAATTTTGCATAAGTATTACTGGTACGCCTAATTTCAATTGTAGTTTATGCGAGGGTACACCCGATAGCTCCAGAGAATTTAAAAACCTCAGCGGGATATGAAGTGCTCTGTTCTGTGTCCATGATTGTATCTATTGACAAATACTCCTTTATTTCTCCCTGCACCTCTTTCAAAATGTCAGTGTTGATTTTGTTAACGATTTCATTTTTTGGTGCAATAGTTGCTCTTGCACACAACCAGAGATCTCGCTTAAAATTTAGTTGTAAGTCTGGGTATACTTTAGCATGAGCTCCACATCATTTTCCACCAAATTACAGAATTTCATGATGATCGGTCGAGTAGTTTAGGCGTGAAAGCGTAACAAACAAACAAACTCTAATTCGCATTTATATTATTAGTTAGGATTGTTGCTTATAGCACATTTCCTCAAGCACCACCAATTATGTATATGTTTATACATACAAACATATACATAGTATATATACACAATATATATATGTTTGTATATATATACACGTCAATCCCTTAAGGGGTAGGCAAGAAGCTTTTCATATAACTCGAAAAACAGCTCCGTACTTGATCCATCCTCACTAACTTTCTCCACACTTCCTCTCCTTGCATACTCCCTTCCCTTCAACATCCATACACTGAATATTGGATGCTTTTATATTCTTAAAATTCTTAAGGTTTCTCTTTCTCATACAATCATCTACAACATTTAGCCACGTCTTACATGACCTACCCCTTCCTTTTGATCCATACAATCTACCTTCTACCTTCATATATTTGCTCCATCACTCGATCCACACTCATCCTATCAACATACCCAAACTAACGTAAGACTCTTCTTTCACATTGACCTGTTGGATTCCTTTTCAAACCTCACTCCTTCAGCACTCACTCTTCTTTAGCACTCTCATTCATTATTGATTCTGTCCATACGAGTTTTCCACAAACATTTCTTAGATATCTAAGTCCACCCTCATTCACCTTGCTCTTGTGTTTCTTTCGACAAACCCACGCTTCACGTACATAGCACAATGATGGCATTAACACACTTTAATATACAGCTTGCTATCTTTTCAAAAGTCATCATTCATCCAACTATTCTCAGAGATTCATTCACCCGTCTGTCAATTTCACCATCTACCCTTCCATTTTTACAGAACATTCGGCCCATTACACAAAATCATTCATATATATATATATATATATATATATATATGTTTATGTATGTATGTATTTATGTGAATACAAAATCTGTAAGTATGTTAGTAGTCGATAGCCCTTCTGATCCTTAAACAAGTAAAACCAAATAAGACGGAAATAATAGTTATTACAACCCTCTTCGATGCCACGTGATCTATCACTCTACTCCCGTGTTGGACTAGACTGATGAAGATGGTGAGATGGGGGTTCGATTCCTGTCTAGTGCACTGAGGGTAGTTTTCCTAAATGGTTTTCAGCTCTCCCTCCACGCAATAATGGGTGCATTTCCCTTAAATTAATCCTTTCTAATCCTTAACCCATCAGTGTATTTAATACAAAGGTGTGTTACTTGAACGTTTAGTAAGAAGCGCTGCAAAAAAAAAATATTACAACTCGACTAGATAGCTGCTTTTTCTCGAAATGCAAACATCTTCTCGCGCGTGGACAATCTTCAGTGCTTGTAGCATCTGCCAAAAGTGGTTTTATCAAACGAACTCCATTTTACCTCTCAGAACACGTCTGCACTTTGCTTCGTTTCCTTTTAAAATGTATTCCAACTCCATGATAGCACAGCTTGAACAGTACCTTCTTTAATAGCTGACACAATTTTAAAAAGAGGAAAACCGCTCAATATTGTAATTTAATAATATATCATTATAAAGATTATCATTTAATAAACTAGTGAGTTATGAAGTAGCTTTAAACTTTTTTTAAATTTCATATAAAAAATAAGTTCCAAATTATGATAATATTTCGACTTGCTTATGATTGTTTTGAATTTGTGAGATTTGAAATCTATCTCCAAACAAATTAATGAAATAAACATGTAAAATATATTTTTATGTGCGTGAAAATCTATTAAAATATTTATGATTTGATAGCTCATTTTTACAGATTTCAAAACATGGCTCCAAAGTGATACACTAAAACTTACGCTGGACGTTATGATTTTATAAGGTCCAAATTGGGTTGATTTACTAATCGCCGTAATATTTAATTTGGTTACACTTGGAAATATAGACAGACAGTATTCTAATGTATTTTTGATTTTAAATGACAAATGAGCAGCTACTTAAATAAATAAGTAGCATCTCCCATCTAGAAAACTGAGATTAACGGGTGGAGGGTATGTTGTGCTGATCGCATGACACCTCCTATCTGCAAACATCGCTAACAGCGGTGGGCGCTCGGTCGTTATAACATGATTACATGCTTGCTTATATCATGGAGTTATTTTTAAATAGTTGAGTTATTTCAATATTTAATCGTTTCAGGTATTTCCAATACTTTAATAAAATTATGAATATACTTTTGAATAATTATATTAGCTACTTTCAAAATCTGTGATTTCAAAACTCACAAATTTAATATTGTTTGGCACGACATGCTTGAAAATTAATATTATTATAGGAGGATGCCTTCTAAATATAGTAGGGTCTCAACAATTAGTACGTTGAAAACCCGGATCAACAATAAAATATATTGATACCACTGTGGTTACTTTTAGAATAATATCAGATACATGGCCGCCAAAATCGCCTTAACCCTTGTTCAGAAAAATAAAATTGGATACTTTTTTTTCTTTGTTATATTTTTACCTTCTTATATTCCTACATAATTTGTGATATTTAGTAACAACAAATAATGTGTAAGTTCATTGCTTAAATAAGGTATGAATGTTTCTACCGTGAGTTTTCGAAAGTATCTCGTTTTTTTT
>CABFVZ010002875.1:62233-86142 GCA_902151445.1 Timema monikensis | reverse complement strand
GCAGCGGGCAGCCAACTCATTTATTGTGAAGTAATGCGGTAGTGTGATTGTGTTGCGATTGTTCTATGCAGTGGTAATCAGATTGACAATCACCTCCAACGACAAGATGAACATAACTAAGATTATGAAGAAACTATAACCGGTACTGGACAAACTTTGGCAAAACACTTGGACACCAGAAGATCAAGAAAATAATGACGATGATATACCCAAGCGAGTGACTAACCAGAAGGTCAGGAAATATATCACTGAATTGAGATGCTGTTTCATCCAGGAAGTCAATGAAGGCAGTCCTTGATCAGCATTAGTTACCTGCGCCAATGCACTCCAGAGAGATAACACGTCATGGTACACTTGATAGCAAGAACCTTTACTAATGTGTAACATTGGCTTGACACTCTCATTATTTGGACTATTGCTTCATTTTACAGCTATACATTATGTGTTTGTTTGCTTTTAGATTTAGATATATGTTTGTACTAATATTGATTAAATACATTATACTTTCTTTTATATATCACATTTATTTAATTTGAGTAATTCCTCTATTGCTCAGTTGGAAAGTGTTTTTCAGCTTATTGGTTAAACGTTTTTCATCTTATTGGTTAAAATTTGCTTAGTTGGGCCAAAGTTATATGGTCTAATATTATCAGGGATCCACTGTATTTTATAAGAGGTATAAATACTTTATAGGCTAAAAGATTTGTACAACATATTTTAAAATAGATCTTAGATGACTGGTCAAAATTACTTATTAGGCTATTTAGTCTGTTACTAGTTTTACAATGAAACTAGAGCTCAGTGATCAAAGAAATATTTATTGAGTTATTAATCACGTAACAGAACGAGTAGCCATGATGACTTCTGAACTGACAGTAACGTGATCACGGATCATCACTACAAATTACTAGGCAAACACAGCTACCAACTATTGAACAACAAAATACTTTATTGCTGTTCACACTCCCTCTCAATAAACTTTTTTTTTAAACATTGAAAGTCTTAGCTCTAAATTTCACAAATATATTTCCTCTCAATGGCTTTGTAAATAGTTCGCCTACCTATTCATTAATGCAGATATACTTAATAACAGTTATAGGGGAGACTGAGGAGGTTTGACCAACATTCAAATTTCCCTCCTATTTTAGTTGTATCATGCTGCTACATGGTGAATAACAAAGCCTTCACTTTGCTAAAGAAGCCATATTTATATCAGAGCTGTAATAATTAGAAGTTTGAAGAAAGAAAGGTTAATTAATATGTTCCTAGTGATTTAAATATGGTTTTCAAAAATAGTGTTTTGGGAATGTTTGCCCAATAGTACAATAAGGAAGCACACTTAAAAATACTAAATGTATTATTTAAAACAATATTTCTTCTATTCACATTCAATAATGTAGTACCTAACTAACAAAGAGGGCAGTTCGGAAAGTAACCTCCGTTTGGCTGTAAATAAAAAACTTGCATAGAAATAATATTTTATTATATACATCTTAAAACTACAGCTTTTTACTAGTTTTCAACATATTTAAATTTAAGTATTTGTCATAGAGTTTCACTAATTTACAAATTCCTTCTTCATAAAATTCAGCCGCCTGGGCACGTAGACAATCTTCCACGGCATTTTGAAGTTCGTCGTCGCCATCGAAGTGCTGTGACGCAAGCCACTTCTTCATGTGAGTGAAGAGATGAAAATCACTTGGTGCCAAGTCGGGGCTATAAGGGGGATGATTAAACAATTGAAATGCTTTATGAGCTTTTGAGTTTTTGAACACTTTGAGGATGAGTGTTGTCATGAAAAAACACAACACCGAGTGTCAGCATACTGCAACGTTTGTTTTGAATGTCTCGCTTAAGTTTCTTCAAAATTTTACAGTAGACATCTGAAGTGATCGTTGTACCCCATTCCATAAATTCAACCAGCAAAACTCCCTATGCATTCCAAAACACTGTAGCCATAACCTTCCTCGACGACAAAGTTTGGTGGGCTTTCTTCGGCTTGCATGGACAATTGTTATGACCCCAAGCCATCGAATGTTGTTTCGTTTTGGCATTTACGTATGCCACCCAAGTTTCATCACCAGTCACAATGCTCTTCAAAAACCTCCTTCCGTGTCGTAGTGTGAAAGGAAGTTTAAGGCAGAGCCCATTTGTTTGGTTTTGTGGACCTCTGGAAGCAATTTTGGTACCCACCGAGCACAGAACTTTTGGTAGCCTAATTTATCAGTGACAACCTCGTACAAAACTGTATGAGAAATTTGCGGGAATTGTTGAGAAAGTTCAGAGATGGTAAATCTTTGATTTTCATGAACTTTTTCGTCAATTTTCTTGACAAGATCATTACTCACAATAGAAGGCCTACCACTCCTCTCTTCATCATGAATGTTTGTTCTACCACTTTTAAAAAATCGGACCCATTGCCGCACAACACCTTCACTCATAATGTTTGGACTGTACACAGTGCACAATTGATGATGAATGTCTGCTGCTGAAACTTTTGCGCCAAAAGAAATCTTATTACAGCATGTACCTCACATTTTGCGGGATTATTTATTGCAGCGCTCATGTTTTGAGGTTATACCAAGCGAATGCGCGAAAGAACGAGGTCCATACTGTCACAGCTGGGCGCTTACTGAATCAGAGAACACGCAGAGGTGACAATGGGGGCGATCCGCGGACAACAACTAGTGCCACACTAGAACTGCGGTTACTTTCCGAACCACCCTCATATATAAAGGTCTAGACCTTTATTATTTGTTAATTTAATCTTATGTGCTATTGGTTTTAACTTGACATAAACCCAACTTAGATACCTGCATTGTAGGCCTAATATCTTATAATCAAGAATTTACAAATAAAGCCATATATTTAAATAGTTTAAACTTATATTAGTTTTAACAATTTAAAACCATTTAAGCCTAATAGTTAGTTAATAATTTTTCTCTATATGGCATTATTTTGGAAACAGAAAAATGAAACCAGTAAACGAAAGATCATTTCTCCAGAAACAATGAAAGTTGCAGTAATAAAAGTGGTTGAAGGGAAAGGAAACATTAATAAAACAGCAAAAGCATATGGTATGGATCGCAAGACTCTAGGAAGGTATGTGATTAAATTTAAAACCAATAAAGATGAAAAAGAAATTGAAATGAAGGCTAATCATGCTGGTTCGCTGATATTTTCCTCTGAAGAAGAAACTATGATTGGAAAATATTTGATAATGTCTTCAAAATTACATTATAGATTGACACCAAAGACTGCTAGGCAGTTTGTTTATCAATATGGGTTAGTCAATAATAAAACTTTGCCTAAGAATAGACATGAAGGATAAATACCTAGCTATGACTGGTTGAGAGCATATACATCAGAATCTATCTTTGAGAAGACCAAAGTCTACTAGCTTAGGTAGGGCAACTGGATTTAACCAAGCTACTGTTAGTGAATTTTTCAATAACTTACGTTGTGTGATGGAATAGCACAAATATGGTTCCGAGTCTTTTTTCAATGTGGATGAAACTGTACTAACAACCTTTGACAAACCAAGCAAGATCATTGTAGTTAAAGGTGAGAAACAAGTTTCCAAAGCTACATCCGGGAAAAGGGGTACACTTGTGACTGTGTGCCTCTGTTAATGCACTTGGTACATCAATTCCACCATTTCTTGTTTTTCCCCGACAGAATGTAGACGATACCATGACAAGAAGTGCTTCTCCAGGAACATTAGCCACTACTCATCCAAGGGGCTGGATGACAGGAGATAACTTTGACTAATTCTTACCACATTTTATGAAATATGTAAAATGCAATGCTGAAAATAAAGTTCTAATTATATTAGACAATCATGACAGTCATATAACACCTAAAGGGCTTCAAATTTGCAAAGACAGTGGCATTGTTTTGTTGACTTTGCCTCCACATACAAGTCACCGGCTCCAACCTCTTGACTGTGCTGTGTTTGGCCCTTTTAAAACATTATAATGAATGTTCAGATGACTTTATGATAAATCACCAAGCTCAATCCATAACTATTCATGATATTCCTGAATTAATAGGAAAGGCTTTCCCAAGAGCATTCAACTCCTTGAATATCCAGAGAGAGTTCTTATCAACTGGTATACATCCATTTAATGCTGCCATTTTTTCTGAATCTGATTTTCTTGGTGCTCATCTGATTGACAAACCTGAGCCCGACTCTACAAGTTAATTCTGTTCTTGATTTAACTTCAAGCTTAGACAATACACATGAAGTTCATCACATAACTTTCAGTCACGGGCTGCCATTGCGCACACTTTGTTGTTTTCAACAAAGTCACATCTCTCGTTGTTTATTTTCATAGTTTATCTGTTATTTACAACACTTGACACTGAAAACAAGTTCATTTTAAAGCCTGGTACATATAACACATTATTTAGGGTGGCGTTGATAAAACGATGTCCATTATAAGCTTTTAACGTTATTTGTCCTACACCTACAGCATTTAATTCTCTCCCATCACCTATATTACGGACTACTACTATATTACGGACTTTGTATTTGACAACTGATTATAAGTATTGAACAGAGTGCGTTCAGAATTCATGTGCTCACTCGTGCCACTATATAGGCTTACTAGTTGTTGTGTAACTGTTCATTTCCAACGAAGCTGTCACTATGAATGCAATACCATCCTTTCCTTCTTTACTAACACGAAAATGACATTCGCTCTTCTAATGTCCTGGCTTATTGCAATAATAGCATCATTTTACGTGCTGGCTATTCCTGTTACTTTTACAGTTTCTTATGAAATGTCCTGACTGTCCACACTTTAACACTGTTTTATTTTGTTTCTTCACTGGTAGTGCGAAACTGTCCTCACCATAACTGGTCCGTACCTTCAGTCTATCCTCTTTTACCATGAGTCTTGCGATTAAGTTTTCCAACGTCTGTTTTTCATCAGAAGTAGATTCCCATGCTGACACAAAATAACTGTATTTTTCTGGTAATGACATTAAAATTTTAGTCAGGATAAACTTATCTGAGATTTCTTCACCTAATTGATTCAGCTTATTTTGAAATTCTTGAACGTTTGAAATAAAGACACACATATTCATGCCTTCTGCATATATTGGAAAATGTATTGCTGCATCATGTGAATACTGGTATGACTCTTTTGTTCACAAACAATTGTAATTTCTGCCACATATCAGTTGCAATTTGACATGTTATAACATGTAGCATTACCGCTACCGACAACCGAGCTACAATTAAACTTTGAGCTTTTGAATCTTTTACTCGCCATGCCTCTTGTTCTGGTCCAGGCTATGGTTTTACTGCCTAACCCTCTGCAATCTCAAACACCCAGAGACCCCTTAATAGTACTCCTACCTGTAATTTCCAAACATTCAAGTTTTTAGCTCCCTCTAATTTGATGATTCCCACCGTGGCCGTATTTGTGAATTGCTCCATAGTATCTTGATCACACTCAAAACTTTCCTGCAGCTAGCACCTTTCCCTTTTTTCGTAAATGCCAACATCCAAAACAAGAGATCTCCTGCCCACGCCGTGATTTTTCAATAAAACAAAAGTTATTGCAGTTTTCTTTCTAATATAACTTTCACTTCAAGTACGCAACATATTTATATGTGCCTGGACCCCTAACATGTTACTAGATTTATGGCGACCACAAAACAGAACAACTTCTGAACTGACAGTAAATGTGATCACGGATCATCCCTACAAATTACTAGTCAGACACAGCTACCAACCATTGAGCAACAAAATACTTTTTTGTTGTTCACAAGAACCATTACAATAAATAGTATGACATGGCTGATCGCTAGTTCAAGTGTCACAAGTTACAAGGGATTGATTGACTTGGGGAAATAATATTTACACTTTTAAAGGTATCTTCTAATAGGTCTTTTCCTGGTTCAATGTGTCAACCAACCATAAAGGGGCACAAATAATATTCTGGTAGGGACAACTCTTAGAGGCAAGTGACAGCTCAACTATCTTTGCTGCTGACTACATTGCTATAACATAAATCTGTCATTAGTCTTAATGAATAGTGTCCTTCCATACAATTAGTTTTGTTATACTCTTTAACTTTATTTAAGGTTTGAGTATCTACAAGGCTGAAAACATTTCCATGGGATTAGTAGTAGACTGCTCGCTGTTTTCCATAGTGTTATGTTTAGCTTAGAATTAGTGTGCATTAAGATTATCACTAGTATACTAATAAGAACAAATTGTTTCTATTAAGTCATTTAAATAAATAGAGATTAAATCAAAACTGTGTCAATATTACTATCACCAAGTACAGCATATTAAGGATCTAAAAACTATATAACTATGAAAAATGAACTACAGGTATCCTTATCTGAATTAATTTCAGATATACCTTATTTACTATGGAATCCAGGAACACCATTAGATTTAATCCCAAAACTTGACTTTGATGCGTGTATTTTCTTTTGTTTATTTTTTCAGCCCATTATGTTACTCACATTAAGATACACTAATTGCATACGAATGATGAAGGTAGAATTTAGAGGAAAATCGTCTACATTTGTGTGGAGGTTAATAACATAATAGGCGGAAAAAGGAAACAAAAGAAAATACACGCATCAAAGTCAAATATTCGGATTAACACACATAGCAATTCAACAACAATTTGGTTTTACCCTGACGCAGCAATACTCGTTATACTTTTATGCTTAGGAAATAAGCCCTTTTCTATTTTAATTGGATGTGGATTATGAATGTTTAGTCACGATGTATTTGAAAATGTAATATTGTACTTCCCCAGTTTAGAAGACATAAATACATCCTCTATCTAGACTGCTATACTATCATCTGAAACAACTGTTCCAATTTGCCTCTCCTTGACATCAGCTACTTTGTGAACTTTGGCTGACGCCTGTCCCGATGGTTTTACAGCAAAGAGCCCTGCATAATATTTAGCTTTCTTCATAATTTGGTTATCAAATGGTGATCGTGAACATTCCGATTTTAAACCTACCATATGGTACTAGTTTGAGAATATTGTCGATTGTTTTAATGTAGTTAGCCGAATCGACATCGCACTCATCGCCCAAATCTACGGTATGTAACATCACTAGCAGGCGTCACGGTTTCTGATATAACAGCAACACACGTCCGTTCACCACCGATACTAAACATTGTCTTCCTTGTTAGATGTCTACAAATATTGTCAGAGTACACAAGTTTATAGAAATAATTAACCGGCTTTATACTTAATAATACATGCTATAACTAAGAACATGACACAACTGTTACACAAGCTCATAGGCATGGACACAGTTTAGTTTAAAAAAACGAACGACACATTTAACGGTGGTACCAACATAAACTAGAATATCCCTGCATATAATTGTATATTTTAACACTCCTCCTCAATTCTACTACAACCACAATATTAGGCAAAATGTTCTAAATGTACCCATAATACATACAAATAAACTCCAATGAATCAGTATTTGATTAAACCAATATAATTACGAAAGTACTCAAATTTGTTTCCAAACAAACTGTTTGTCAGAATCTCAGCACATTGTTCATTTTTCTCCAAATAAATCACATCAATAACACTACTTAAATACAAATCACGAACAAAGTTGTATTTGACATCAATATGCTTTAATCTTCGATGTCCCATATATCCAAACATCTTATGCAGGACTGGTTGTCCTCGTACAACTTGGTGGGTTCTAGAGTGATCCCAAATCCCTAGATCAGTCTTCTCAACCAGAGTAGTTTGGATGAGGTGGTTGACAGGAAAATAAACTCTGACTCCATCGAGCTAAGGGCGACTGTAATCTGCTTACGTGTAATCCAACCAACAATGGCACCATATACTTGGAATAAGTAACCAGATGTAGATTGACGATCATCATTGTCATTGGCCTAGTCCGCATAAACGTAGGCCCGTAAGGTGACATCACAGTTCTTCGGAAAGAAGAGACCAACTTCAAGTGTTCCTTGAATGTATTGTAGTATTAGTTTGAGTACAATCTAGTGAGATTCTGTTGCATTGCTCTGATACCTGCTCTAGAAATTCAATGAGAAGCTCAGACCAGGGCGAGTGTAGAGCATCACATGCATCAAACTACCAAAAAGCTCATGGTACTTTTTTTTATTATGCATTCTGATGTAGTTATTTCAGGTGGTTTTGCCTCCATCGGTGTCTTGGCCAGTTTGCATTGTTTGCATTTGCTAAGGGACATACCATCAGTTTTATGATCAATTTTCATACCTAGAAAGTTGTGCAAACCTCAAAGATCCTTCATCTAGAATTCTGACATAAGATATGTATTAATGTCATTCAACTTCTGCAGATTGTTCCCCACCAAAATTATGTCGTCTACGTAAACCAAAATGTAAGTTTTTATGCTGTTGCTGAATTCGAAGTATATACATTTTTCGTTTTCAGACAGCTTAAATCCGAGATAATTCACAAATTTGTCAAGTTTAGCATAATCCATAGAGGACCTTGTGTAACTTACAAACAAGGTTGCTGTCAGTTACGAAACCAGGTGGCTGCTTCATATACATCTCTTCAGAAAGGTCTCCATGTAGGAATGCATTTTTCACGTCTAACTGGAAGGCAATTAAATCTTCTTTTTTTATGATTGCAAGCAGGGTTCTGACAGAGGTTAAATGGGCTACGGGTGAGTACGTTTCATTGTAGTCAAACCCTTTCCTCTGTGCACAGCTCTTTATTTGTGAATTGCACCATAGTATCTTGATTACACTCGAAACTTTCCGACAGCTAACCCTTCTTTTTTTTTTTACCTCTTACATGCCAATGCCCAAAACAAGATACCTCCCGCGCATGTCGTGGTTTTTCAGTACAATATAAATACTTAGTTTTCTTTCTAATATAACTTTCACTTCAATTATGTAAGATATTTATAGGTCTCTGGGCCCATAACCTGTTACTAGTTTTACACTAAAACTAGAGCGCAGTGATCAAATAAATATTTATTGAGTTATTGATCACGTAACAGAACAATAAGTAGCCATGATGACTTTTGAACTGACAGTAATGTGATCACAGATCATCACTACAAAATATAAGGCAAACACAGCTACCAACCATTGAACAACAAAATACTTTATTGCTGTTCATATAATTTACTAAAGTATCTTTCTAAAAGGACTATGTGTATGCAAACAATATTTATAAACTTTTTGTAAAGCATTTCATGAAAAGAGCTGCTGTTTGTCAGGCTAGGAGCCGCATGTAGCACTGGAGTTACACATTCTGACCCTTGGGCTACACCATGGGGCGTGCATCTTTAGAAAACAGGAATTGATACCAGTGAGATATCCTTACCATTTAAAAAAACAAACAAGAAAATTGAAAAACTATTAAAACTAATCATAATTTTAAGCTATGTATTGAAAAATGTAGAAAATCTCACTTCAATATATTTTCAAGTTATAGCGCGAGCGTATGTATAATTTTCTGACAAACTGGTCATCATATGGGCTCTGGGCTGCTGGATGCTTGCGATCGCCTCTCGAGAAGCAATGTCTGCCACAGGATAGTGTACAACAGCAAATATTCTCAAGAGTGTCTTATGAGCTTTATAGTTTTTATATCTAGTGATGAAATGATGTGTTTGTGTCAGATGCAAGATTACTCTCTGTTATGTCACATAACTGAGGATAGTTTGACAGCTTGTTAATATTGCTCAGTTTTTATTATAATAAGTGACTTGTTTTCTCTTTTCTGCTAATAGCTCTTTTGGAATGGTCTTGCTTTAGACCAGACTGCGGCTTCCAGGGAGATTGAGGTTTGAATCCTGGTCGGGTGTTTTTTCCCTCCATGCAAATACAGGAACACATCCTCCAAGTTCAACCTCCCTTAGCCCTAACACATTAGCATAATTAGTAGGTACACTTGACTGGGTGGTAAGATTTCTGAATGTGGTCCTCTTATATTAATTTGTATACCATCTACATATGCTTCATTGGGGCTGTTACATTATTTGTGTAAGGTGTGGATGCTAACAATTAATGGACTGCTTTAAAAATAAATAACCAACTTTTGTTTTATAAAAGACCTTTCAACAATTCAACATCTCTATCTAGGAGGGGAATAGGTTTAAACCTCAAACATTATAGGCAGACACATTAAAATATATTCAGCTAAATGATTGTGATTCAAAAATTAACATTTTCTGGATATTTTTGCAGAAATTTTTAGAAAATGATAATATGAAAATGTTGCATCATAGATGGAAGTTTCTCTGGATAGCTATTTTGAGATTAAAAGTTGTTTAAACTTAGTGATTTGTTTAATTTTCATTGATAAGACTTTAAATTGGAATGTTTTGTTAACATAACATTTTTACAATGGGTCACAGTTTCATTTACAAAGAAAACCCTACATAACACCAGAAATAGAAAGATATTTATTTGTATTGTTACATTCTGTGCTTTGTTTCACACACTGAATAGCAATAGCATGGTCGTACTTGACTTTCCAACTTTGGGGGAGGGGGAACACATTATTTTCAATTTTCACCTCACTAATAATTATGTAAAATAAATGGAGCCAATCTAATACTACCCATCAATACAAAACTTACTTTTCAAAATACTTTGTTTCAGCTGAACATTAATATTAATTCAATATTTTCATTGCTTCCTGGATTCAAATAGCTCCAACTATTTTCTCGATATTGTTCAATATTTGTATAAAGTATATCCATAGGCTTATTTATAAGACACTTATTAATTTTGGACCAGCTCAAGTGCTGCGCTATACTAAACACAAGACAACACCTACCTAGACCAGAATATAATAAATAGTTTCAAGTGCAAAACTGGCCCAATCCATTCTGGTCTAGGTAGGTGTTGTCTTTTGTTTAGTATAGCGCAGCACTTGAGGTGTGCAAGGTCTGACTATGACACTGGCCTTTGGACATTGACTCCAGCAAATACTTGCACCCTTCTTGCTTTAACTACACATATACAGGATGAGTCACTAAAAAGTAGCCCCCCGTACAATACAATGCATATACAAGTGGGTAAATATATAGTAATAATTATATAGTATAGTAATACAAATGTATGGTAGAAGAGGAAACATGTTTCGAGACATGACATGCTGTTAAAGATTTGGAAGGGGCCTCCCTTGCTCTCCAGATACCTCTAGCCAAGGTCAGCTTACTTTTTTAAACTCTGTGCAACACTGTACCATTGATGCCTGCGATAGTGCTATGCATGTTCTCCTGCAATTTCTGAAGAGTGTGTGGGTTTGACCCATAAACCTTCCCCTTTAGGTAGCTCCAAAGTTAATACTCACATATGGTCAAGTCTGGGGAATCTAGAGGCCATAAACCTTTGCTCACAGTTCGTCCATCTGGGAATGCTTCATGAATTCAGGCCAGCGCTACCCAGGATTCCCATCTTGTGGGAATGTGCACCATTTATGCTCTTCAGGAGCTAGTTGTGCATAAAGGTGTTCCAATAATACAAGGTACGCGTCTTTGTTGTCTCAAAGAAGATGGGCCCTATGATCCGCCATATGGACACGGCACACCACTTCCAGTTTTTGCGGCATGGAGCGGCTCTTTGTGGAGTATTTGAGGATTTTCATTTTCCCAGTACTTTAGAGTTCTGAGAGTTGATGTTCCTGTTTAATGGGACCAGGTTTCATCTGTCATCAAATATTAAGTTGGATCGAGCATCTTGTCAGCAACGCTGTCAAGTCATGTGCAGTATTCCATACATTTCACTTTGTCTCTTTTAACTACTCCACAAATTTTACACATTACAGCTTCAAATTTAGAGTGTGCAATACACGTACACTTGTTGTCCAACTTACATCAACTTGCTGGGCTAATTCCTAGGTATTTTGGTTAACCTTTGCAGCGTGGAATAGTGGGCTACCTTTATGTGACTCACCTTGTGTAACATGTCTAAACAATAAAATAAAGTCTCAACTGGTCTGAAACATCTTATTGTTAGGTGACACAACCATGTGATTAATTATATTTGAGATGTTGTTTCTCAAGCATGTTTTAAGGTGATAAAGATAACCAAAATATATTCCCACCATTTAGGGTGAGCTTGAACTAGCAGAGTAGCAGCACTACTATCCACTGGAATTAAGCAAGTGTTAAATTTGTTTGATAAGTGCATGCAATGCGTGTGTGAGATAACTGAAATCTTGCAACTAAGTAAAATATGTATATAAAAAGAAAGTTTTATTCAATTTTGATAGGGACTTTACCTTATAGTATAAATATTGGGGGGTACTTGTCCCCCTCATCCCCGCAACTAGGAACGCACATAAGTAATAGCTGACAGGGAATAGGCAGTAGACCCTATCAATCGACAAGAACACCCTTCTCAAACAGCCTTAACATGACTAGATTTTCTAACTAGTGAGCCTACACATTTCTAGGTTGTTTTAATGTATGTTGATCTATTAATTGACCAGGAAATTAATGTGAATCACTGCATAAGGCATTGTTCTGAAAATCATGTGCCATAGCAGTGAGTTAGATGTGCTGAGCGACCACAGCCCAGAGCACTATGCATCGTTAAATAAGAACACAAATTATGGTGGTACGAGCGTTTACCAAAATTATTAATGGTTTGAACAAATTGTTCTCAAATGTTAAAGAAGCAGGCACAGAAAAATAACTTTTAACAATTAATTTAAGAACATTTAAGTTACTTCAGAAATAAATTAGTCTATACTTTCCAAATTCTTATTTACTGTACAACTGTTGGACTGAGTGCATATTCATGGCACTTACCCAAAACAAAACAGTATGCCGCTGTGAAATTCATATTTGTTAAGGGCACCTTCAGCCACTTAGCAGCACCATTTTTTGTGACTACCACCAACTTGCCGTTGGCCAACTACTCAGCCAGAAGGCTGTAGCTGTGTGTGTGAAGCCCCCAATTTGTCTCCAGTATTTGACTCCTCTGAAACGCTAAGTGCTGGAGGGTGTGTTTATCTGCTGACAGTCTGGTATTGACCAAGACCAAGGGGTTGTGGTGACTACCCAATCTGAAGGTGCCCCAAGTCTACAGTGAACTTAAAAAGTTTGCGGAACACTGAGATAGGGTACATTTATTTAATAACATGAGTTTTTGTTTCAGCTTTCCTCTAGTTGACTAATGGGACTTGCACAATGTAAAATTGTTGCATTGAAATAACCCATAATGTCAAATGGTGGAAATGATGTTAAAACACCTGAGTTGGGTCCTGTGGTCAATGTCATCGATATTTCTTCATCTATTCATCTGAACACATTCGCTGGTAAGACACATTCATCTCAAACTCTCTACCATTCATGAAAGTCATGAAACTAGCTTTCAGATCATGAATTTTTGTGAGTCAAGCTCATTGTACGGGTAAGGATAGTATTCTTTTTTTATAAGTTGGTCAACATTTTCTTAATTTTACAACTAATCTCCAGTAATAATGTCAGTTCAGAAATGATAAATATTAATATATGAAATTTTGAATGAAAATCTCAGTTTGTAAAGATAGTTAATAACATTTTTCTAGCACTTTTTGGTCGTGAATATTTATATATATAGGTAATTTAACATACATACATGCCTAATCACACCATCTACTTACAGGATAAGCAATAAACCTTGTATATAGCTCAAAAAACAAGTTCATATTCAATCCATCCTCACTAACTTTCTCCACACCTCCCTATCCTTGCATACTCCCCACGCTTCAACAACATCCATACACCAAGTCATACCTGGTCTTTTATTATTAAAACTATTGATGTTTCTTTGTTTTACACATTCATCTACAACATTTATCCACATCTTAAATGGCCTATCCCTCGCTATTGATCCACACACTCTACCTTCATATGTTTGCTTCATCACTTGAACCACACATGCCCAAACCAACGTAAGATGCTTCCTTCACGTTGACCTACTGAATTCCCTTTCAAACTTGACTCATTTGGCACCCATTCACTACTGACTCTGTCTATACGAGTTTTTCCACAAACATTTCTTAGATATTTCATTCCATCAGCATTCATCTTGCTGTTGTGTTTCTCCTGACAAACCCACACTTCACATCCATAAAACAATGTTGGCGTGGACACACTTTTATATACTACCATTTTTTCCTCTTTCAATATTACTATTCATTCAAGGTCATCAAAAAGTAATTACATATTGTCTACATAATTAGATAGATACCCTGGTGTAGATATTTTTACTGTATTTTTTTTTAAATTATAGTGTTAAAGGACTTTTTAAAATATTTTCTTAAAAATAATCAAAAGCTGTAAGTTTTATATTTACTCTCCAATTTTGATAGAAAAGACCTTTTAAAAAATACTTTTTTTTTTGCGTCCAAAACTAATAAAATTTCACTCTATTGTTATTGTTTGACGTTTAATTAACCATTATATATTCTGAAGCTGACTTGTTCATCCAAATTTTCTTCACACAACCTGCCCCCCTCCTTACCCCCCCCCTCCCCTTAAAAAACTTTCAAAAGTTCTGCCATAGTTGTTAAACTGAATCCAACTGAGGTTTCACACAATCTTAGCTACTGAACAGTTTATGAATTTTACTTCCAATTCTCCCAAACTTTGTTTTGTGTTATTTTGGTGAGTACTGCATTACACAATTCTAATTTATTGAATAGTTTTTATTTTCTTTCTTCAACATTGTGTGAATATACTTGAAAGTACATAATTATACCATATTTGTCAATCTTAAATTTATCAGCCTTGTAACCGACCATCTTTGCTAAACTTTGTAAATTTGAATCCTGACAATATCAGGGTTTTTCACTTTTCATGTGTTGTGAAAACAAATTATTACAAATGATCAATAGTCACTTTATTTTTTTATCGGATATAAATAAAGGTATCTTTGAATTGCATTACTGTACTAACTGACTGTCCTACTTATTTTAATTTACACTAAATGTTGACAACTAGCTCAGAAGAAAAAACTTAATCTTCAGCATTATTTACTGTCCTAATTATTTTAAATTGTGTTTCTTTCATCAAATTTAAATGTTGACAGCTACCTCAGAAGAAATAAAACTTAATTTTTGGCTTTCCTTGACAGTTAAAAAGCTGTGGAGATTTGATCATTCACATTTTGATTCCAAATGCAATATTTGTAACCAATAAAACCATATAGTTTGTTTGTAATTAAAATGTTGGACAATCAAATAATATATATTCATATGAATTAAAGTAAGTTAGGTCTATTAAGTTGAGTTTCAATTACTAAATACTTGTACACAGGTGTTTTCATTGAAATTCATAAACATAGAATTTAATATTGATGTATATTTTGTCCTTTGTTCAGAAATGTGGTATCAAATCTTCCTGTGGGCGCTCTTCTCTTCTCTGTTCGTCCATGTTATTGCTGCCGCTATTGCTTTCGCAACGTTAAGAAAGCACAAGTTTGGAAAGTAAGTAAACTCACAACATGATTGTTAGGAATTCTGTCTTATTGTTTAAAAAAATGTCTACCATTCATTGATTACTTAATTTATATATCAAATTTTGTTTGTAAATTAATATTTTTCATGCCCAGCCTACATACATATTTTTAAAATCTTGTGTGTTTATTCTTTTTAACAGAAGTACCCAGACAATGTTTTTCTTTGCTTCAGATAGAAAAAATATCTTTTTATTTATTTTGACCAAGTTTTTGATTAATTAAAAAAAAGTCAAATCCAAATTTTAAAACTCCGGCCTTAAGGTACACATGTTAGTACAAAGGGGCTACTAATTTTTAAATGTCAGCTCTCTGCGTGCGATAGATGTTGCTCATTGCTCATTGATCATTGCTCATTGCTCATTGCTCATTGATCATTGCTCATTGCTCATTGCTCATTGCTCATTGCTCATTGCTCATTGCTCATTGCTCATTGCTCATTGCTCATTGCTCATTGCTCATTGCTCATTGCTCATTGCTCATTGCTCATTGCTCATTGCTCATTGCTCATTGCTCATTGCTCATGCTCATTGCTCATTGCTCATGACAAACAGACAGATATACAAACCTTTCATTTTATTAATAGAAGTACCAAATATTTTTCAGAAGTCAACATCTATTTTCTTTGTTTTATGCAGTGGTGCAGGAATGTATTTGAAAGGGGGATTAAAATAATCATGTGCTTTTATAAGGGATGACATTTTTGAGATTAAAAAAAGACCAGAGAAATGTAATACAGCTGTCCCTCACATTACGCGAGTGATTTGTTATGATAAATAATTGCATAACATGAAAACACATAAAGGGAATTTATTTTAACATCGGCGAGAAAGGGATTACTCTAAAGGAAAAAAGTAAATAAAAACCTAACACTTGTAGATGAATGCAATTTTTATTAATTTATTTAAATAGTACAATACTATATGTAGCCTACACCTTTTGTCAATCTTCAATACCCTTAAATTTGTAAACAAATGCAAATTTTAATTAATTTATCTAATTAATACAATGCTACAGCTTACTGTTAATTTTCAATTGCATGATAAATTAACTGGATCTGGCGAATCTAGATTATCACTCTCTTGTTCTTTCTCGGTAGGCTCTAGCCCTGGAATGGTAGGCTCTTGCTCTCTTAAAGGCCCTGGAATGGTAGGTTCTTGCTCTCTTAAAGGCCCTGGAATGGTAGGCTCTGGCTCTCTTAAAGGCCCTGGAATGGTAGGCTCTGGCTCACTTAAAGGCCCTGGAATGGTAGGCTCTGGCTCTCTTAAAGGCCCTGGAATGGTGGTAGGCTCTGGCTCTCTTAAAGGCCCTGGAATGGTAGACTCTGGCTCTCTTAAAGGCCCTGGAATGGTAGGCTCTTGCTCTCTTAAAGGCCCTGGAATGGTAGGCTCTGGCTCTCTTAAAGGCCCTGGAATGGTAGGCTCTTGCTCTCTTAAAGGCCCTGGAATGGTAGGCTCTGGCTCTCTTAAAGGCCCTGGAATGGTGGTAGGCTCTTGCTCTCTTAAAGGCCCTGGAATGGTAGACTCTTGCTCTCTTAAAGGCCCTGGAATGGTAGGCTCTGGCTCTATTAAAGGCCCTGGAATGGTAGGCTCTTGCTCTCTTAAAGGCCCTGGAATGGTAGACTCTGGCTCTCTTAAAGGCCCTGGAATGGTAGGCTCTTGCTCTCTTAAAGGCCCTGGAATGGTAGGCTCTGGCTCTATTAAAGGCCCTGGAATGGTAGGCTCTTGCGGTCGTGAAGGCCCTGGGTCGTTAGACTGACGATTTTCAACTTTTTTTGATGAAATGGTTAAGACTCAGCTGACGGTCAACACTTTTCATCTCTCTATAGCGTTTATTGTAGTGAGCCAAATAACTTTGACTCTCTCTGGCAACTTTAGAGCGTCTATCCATGTTAGGGTCATTCTCTTCAACCATTCTATTTACACTGCCATTGTGCTTAAAAAGTTAAACAATTTGTTTTGTTGAAAGTTGTTTGATAGGCTCAACAACTTAAGGTTCTTCCTCTTCATCATATATGCTGTTCTCTATTTATAAAAAATCTTTATTGTTGAGTTCTATTGAGTGAGATTGGAGCAATTCAACCACATTTGCCTGGTCTACCTTCTCAAATCTAACATCTTGCTTTGTCAACAATGAATTATAAGACTCGTGTTGAGGATCAAAACCATGAGAATCAATGCATCTCCAATGTTGTCAATACCACCCCCTCCTAACACCAAACTGTACAGTAAAGATCAATGTCCTCACAGGAATGTGCGTGCACAAGGTCACGCCCCTATCACACAGGGGGACTGCGAATTTAAGCTGTCCATGCATTATTATTTTTTTATTTTGTTTGACTTGCATTATAGTGAAAATACGTAAAGTGAGTTTGCATATAGCAAAGAATACCTGTATTTAACAGTCCCATTGTGCATTTTTCACATCTATTTTAGGTATGTCAAACATTAGAATTAATACACACAAAACAAATTAAGAAAAATTATATCTGATGCAGTTCAACTAAAAATTATGAAACACTTAAAATTATAGTAGGTATCCAAACACCTTTGCCCTATATTTGTTACTAGCTATAAAACCACTAACTACCTTTGCATTTTCAAGTTTGTTGAGCCTCTCAGGGTATGCATTCAGTAGACACAGGTGGTTTAGTCTACGTTGCCTCATCGTGGAGCGAAGATAGATTTGTATGCGTCCAAGTATTGAAAAACTTCTTTCTGCAGTAGCTGATGTGACTGGGGTGTTTTCAAAATCTCTTCAGTGAGTGCTCCAAGCACATTTTATTTTTACTATGTTACCTTAGTGTGAACTTTGTATCTTGCCTCAACAAGATCCTTACATTATCTAAAAGTTTTATTATTATTTTTTGTGGTGGTGGTGGTGGTGTTGGGGAGGGGGGGGGGAGTAAAAATGACACCTTTTGAATTTTGAATTAAAACAAAATATCTATTATACATTCACGACCCTATTTTACTTGGATGACAGCTCAAAAAATTAGTATAAATAATCGCTAATATATCCCTAGGCCATCAGCTGACATCTTTCACTTTGGATAACTGTAATAAAACATATGGTAATGTAGGAATTTGTTAGTTAACCACAGTAATTTAGGCCAATATTATTTATATTTATTTGAGGTCGTGCACAAAACTTATTTATTGTTTTATTCCACTTAAAAAAATTATTCACATCACTTTCACAAAAGGTCTAACATAGCTTCAAAATTGTAACTGACGAATTTAAACCATGGCATTGAACATGGGGGAAACAAGTTCTTTACAATGATGCACCACGCAGTGGATAGACATTTTATTCAGTTAATTATTTTGAAATACAATAAAATAATGTATTATATATATAAAAAATGTCAAGTATTTTCTCTTTTACAACTAAATACGACGCCTGTATTAAAAGGTATTAACGTATATTATATTACACATAATAGAATAAGTAATTTTAATTATGTCTAAAATATTGTTTCGGATTGGCTAAAAAGAAATTATTAAAAGTTATGAAACAGTCTAAGAAAACTTATGTTTGTATTATTTTAAATGTAAAATTTAACATGTTATTAAAAAACTTAACATTTATAACAAAACAGTGAGTTTTTACAAGTGTTGGCAACCCAAAACCTAAACATATGATTTTTGAACTGTCATTTGGTAAAAACCTCTAATGAATAGACTTTAGTAACATGTTTTCCTGTTATGGTAATTTTTTTTCTTTCAAATTTTTAGAATTTTGCTGTTCATAGAAACTTAAATATTTTAGGATCTAAAATAGTTAGAGACCTAGGACAGGAACCAGTTTACTGCCTCTTCTAATAATTATTCTTATAGAATGTACAAAGAGGATAAATCTAAATCTTCAAATTTCAGTAATTTTTAACCTAGCTATAGTTTGTGAAATCTCGAGTGTCAGGTCCTTGGTAAGTTAATTTTATAATATTTGATCATCTTTGTAAAAATGGTTGAGAATGTAAATAAGTAAGTGGCTTGATGGAGATGAAGGAATGCAGGGGTTACTAGTTGCTCTCTTTGGTAGCAGGAGCTAGTTGCCAAGGGCCAACCTGGTACTTCAAGGGGCCCTAAGTGATCAGGGGATTTACACGACAAACTGAGGGAAGCTCTTATTGGATAATAACTGGATAGTGTGAGTAGCCACTTCCAGAAGGTTCATTTTCAGTTGGTTTTAAAATACCCGGGAAGCGTTTGCCAATTATTATTAAGAGATGGTTTTAGGAGAAAGTTGTCTGAAACCATTGGTCACTTTTGGAAAGGGCACAATGTAGTGTTTTTTTTACAATTATAACTGGTGACATATTTTCAGAATAGTACTAAAGTAATTTAAGATCTTAACATAAATTTTGATTTTTAATAAAGAAGAGTTATAATAAATCACTGTCCAATTAATGTAATCACAGTTAATAATAGTTATGATGGGAATATTGCAAGATGAAACACATTTTGAATGTAACAACCTTCCTTCCCCTTCTTATTTTTTTAATATTAAGTCCTCTTTAAAATTTACAAATATTCAGGGCTTACTCTCAGGTGAGGATAACTGTACAAAAATATGAAACTATCATGGAATAAAACATTTCATGATAGCTACTTGTGGTCACAATTTGGAATCTAAAACTGGCCAGGTTTCAACGGAGGAATTAAAAACAAACGAGGAATTGTTGAAACCGAGATTTGAAAAATGCTAACCTGGTCCTCAAACCAGTGAACGACACAGGTCTTCATCTCTCAGAAAATCTACAGTAAGATGTTACCAAACATATGCATCTTTTGAATATGAAAATCTCTCATAAGCAACAACACAATCTGGTCTCAACTACTCTGATTTAAAATGTGGTGATTACATAGCCTGTATTTATGATGAACACTGAAGAGGAAAAGGTTGCTGTGGTTAGGTTATGTGATGAGAATGGAGAAGAACAAAAAGACTAAGAAAGCCTTAGAGAGCAAAAAGAAATTTAGAAGATCTATTGGAAGACCATGGACAAGATGGATGGACCAAGCCCAGAAGGACATGAAAGCTAAAGAATCGGACTGGATACGTGTAGCTGAGGGAGAAGCATGGAAAGATCGACAGGAACGGAAGAGGATGTGCCAGACGACCCGTTGATGTGGAAACTTCAAATGATGATGATGATGATGATTGATGGCTCGCTGTAATTGAAAATATCATTGGTGAAGATGAAGACTTGTATGCAAAGTTCTTCAAGCCTCTATGTCCAAGAACATCTTTTCAGAAGTTGACTGAAACATCATGGATTCCTTTATCAAGGGTCACTAGAAAACTCACACCTCTGAGCTTACCACACTTACAGGAAGAAGTCACCAAATCACTGATAAACTTTTCAATGATATATCTAAGCTGTACAATGACTAGTCCCAGTTAAATTTTTCAATTTTTTGGGTACGCCTCAATAAACATTTATTACTTTGAGGACTTGTTAATCACTTCACTGAAATAAAACATAACAAATCTAAAACTCCAAATTTTTAGAACAATTAGCTCTCTTACGTTAATTTATTTCACTTTCAATTAAATACCCTTTCAGTTCTCCCACCAACTGAGAAATTAATCCCTGAATATCCATAAATTTGAGTGAGTATCCACTATCCACTATCCACCCATGTTTATGACTTAACTCAAATGAAAGGGGGAAGGTTATATACATCTTGAGATTTCACAGACTAAGGCTACGCTAAAGATTGGTGAAAATTTGAAGAATTAGATTCATTCCCTTCATTTAAAATACTTAAAAACCACAATGATGAATTCCAGGGTTAATTTAAGTAGCTCAAGCTGCAGTTGGACAAAACTTATAAATACATTAAATATAGTCGACCTTAGAATAGTAAAATTATTTCTGTTCCATGTCTCTAGTTCTTTTAGTTACAAGCCATTAAGTTTTTGTGAATATTAAAATCCGTAAAATCTAGCTTTGATTTATTTTGGGAAAGATGGCTGTACTGGTAAAAGAAGGGAGATATATTTTTTTTCTAATTTATGAACAATGTATATTTCAAATTTGTTCATGCACCCAAATAATTTGTTTCTTGGTGATCTCATATGGAATAAACCAAAGTTAAAAAATCATGTACTCCTGCTTTAAACCACAATTAACATTAGGCTAGTAGATATGTGTTTATAAATTACAAGAATAGCAAATTGTGTTTTCTAAAAAAAAAATTTGCAGAATTATTTCTTAGATGTGTGTTTTGATTCAGGATCAATAATGGTAGTCATAAATTAACAAGCAATCAAGTAATTGGAAATTAATACACAATAACCAACCTTGATTGTTATTCCTTAGGACTTAATGGTTAAGATGGTGGACAGACAATATACAGAGTTGTCCTATATATAGAAAGTGCACATCCAACATCACCTTAGGAAATAAAACATTTACATTATATTTATATCATTTTTACTTTCATATTTCTATTCATTAAATGTTTATGTTTATGATATGGCACACTCAACATAAGGTAAGAACATTTTCCCAAATTGTTTTCCATAGGTAACAATACCTGTGATATGCTATACATCATTTACTGTCCCATATTAGTTTGTAATTTACATGTATTCAATACTTTTCCTCAATTTGTTATGACAATTTTTTTGTTTTAGATTTTTCTCTGGGTTTATTCTGGTAATGGGCGTATTAGTGCCCTTAACTTCTGGCGTGGTCAGTAGCGCAGCTGTGGCCTTTGTTTACCGAGCGTCCAACTTCAAGATGACACCATTGTACGCTATCCTTTGGGGCGTAGGCCAGACAATCATGGCGGCCTGTATCGGATTCACAAGGATACTCGCCACATTATAACGGTGTGTGATGTGCTGGCAATATTTACATAAACAAAACTTTTTTAAATTATATCAACTGAAACTAAACTGTAGTTTCTCTGGTACAATTATTTTTAAACTGTTCCAATCATGATGGATTAAATAGCCAAGCTATTATATTTGTTAATTACGGTTTTAGCCACATCTGAATACCTTATTGTCTAAAGTTAAAAATGAGACCATAACATGGGAACTGAGCCTGGGACCTTTGGCCTTGTACACCAATGCTCTAACCACTTAGCTATAAAGGAGTCTTGCCCAGGGTCATTCTTCACTCCATCAAACTCTGCCTTAAAATATGAGTGAAGAATGACCCTGGATATCTCAGTGATTAAAGCAATGATGTGCTGAGCCACATATTCTGGGTTCAATTCCCATGTACAGGTGACATTTTTCAATTTTTGTTCTAAACATGTTTGCAAACCTATTTTTCTTGTACTGTTGTCTCATACTTTTCAAAACAAGCAATAACTTTACTTTTTCATTAAATACATTGGTGAACCATTTGTTACGTGTATATATATATATATATATATATATATCTATATCTAAACCATTTGTTGAGTATATATCTTGTGCGAGTATGTTACTAATGCTCACAGATGATCCATGCAAGATAAACTTGCTCATGAGCGACTCATTGCTTCCAAAATGACGGGGCCATTGTATGATGAATGATTATTTACTGAGTTTAGTAATTGTCAAGCCTACCTTTTCTAGATAATGAAAAATAAGGTTTATAATAATTTGGGCATTAAAATATCAAGATAGAATCAGTAAATATAGTATTTTTGATCATGCTGAGCTGTTGACAAAAGAAGAGGTCATATTTCCAATGTTCAAATTGGGTTATAAAATATTTCTCTTAAATCTTCCTCAAGCCAATTTCAACCTTTTCCAACTCACAGCCCACTGAACAAGGCACTAAAACTGTCAAGGCACACCATCAGTTTTGTAATCTTCGAGCTGGGGTAAAAAGTACCTTACTCTTATATTTGTTAATTTATTAACATTATCAGGCGTCCAACCCGCCTCGGTGGTGTAGTTGGCTAACGCGCTAGTCGTGTTGAGCCCGACTGCTGAGGACGGGGAGATCGAAGTTCGAATCTCGATCGGGTGAACTGGGGGTGGTTTTTCCTAAATGGTTTTCCACTCTCCCTCCGCGCAAATGCGGGTTCACTTCCTTTAATTCAACCTTCCTCCCAATTCCTAATCCATTAGTGTAATTAGTACTTAGGCGTATAACCCGAACGGGTAGTAAGACGCGGTGCTAAATAATAATAATAATAATAATAATAATCAGGCGTCCAAGGAGCATGTTAATTTTTATATTTCTTCAATGTGACCTCGTCTATCTGATGGTGTAGCTGGAGTTAAATTTATCTTATTAATCGTATGTGAATTAAAGTTATTTGAAACAAACTCATTGTAGAGGAATGACTAATAAAAAGCTCAAGTAATAAAAGCTTTATTATTTATCAGATTGATTTTTGAACCAATTATTTCATCTTTAGTCTACCACAGTTTAACTGTCTAAATATTAGTTTCATCTTTTTTTTTTTTTTTAGTTTCT
>CABFVZ010002875.1:43573-62224 GCA_902151445.1 Timema monikensis | reverse complement strand
TTTTTTTTTTTTTTTAGTTTCTTATTGTAACAAGGCCCCTGGGTTTGAGTCCAAGTGGGGCTATAACGTTATTATTTTACTTGCAAAAATAATTATAATTTGAAGTAATTAAAATGATGATGATTTAAATAATTAAAATGGTTAGGTTTTAGTTTGAGATCTATTTTTATTAAGAATGGGCATGTAGGTTATTCATGACACTATATCCTAACCATACACTGGAAACGTGAGAACTATGACAGAAATAAATACCTGTTAATGTTAAGCTTATTATAAGTATATTAAAGTCTAATTAATTGCAGTTCAAAAACCTCTCGATGGTTAATGGACTAAGCCATCACTCTCCCAATAGACTGGACTGCTGCTAACGAGGGGATTGGAGGGAGTACTAAGAGTATTTTTCTTATTTCAATCCATACATCTGTGTGCACACTTCCTCTAAACTATACCTCATCCTCCCTAACATATGAGTGTAATTAATATATATGTGTAAAGCCCAAAAAGGTAATAAGATGCAGTGCTGTATAAAAAAAACCTCAAAATTAAATTACTTTAAGTGGGCTGTAAAATTGATGACAATTTGAACTCGATACACTAGAGATGGGAAATAATTGAATTATAAATAAACAAATAAAAAAAATTCAAACCAAAGAGTACTGTGCAAACTTGTAATAAAGGGATTAAATTATGATTACATTTATTTATAATTATTTACCTACATACATACATACATACATACATACACACCTAATCAAGCCATTCCCTTACAGGGTAAGCAAGAAACTGTGCATACAGCTCAAAAAACAACAACTCTGTACTTAATCCATCCTCATTAACTTTCTCCACCCCTCCCTCTCCTTGTATTCTGCCTTCACTGCAACAATATCCACACACTGAGTCATACATGCTCTATTCTTATTCATCTACAACATTTAGACATGTATTACATGGCCCACCCCTTTTGATCCACACACTCTACCTTCATATATTTGTTATGCCACTCAATCCACGCTCATCCTCTCAACATGCCCAAAGCAACATAAAACACTTCATTCATATAGACCTATTGGATTCCCTTTCAAACTGTACTCCTTCAGCACCCATTCATTACTGACTCTGTCCATACAAGTTTGTCCACATACATTTCTTAGATATCTCATTCCAACCACATTCATCTTGCTTTTGTGTTTCTCCTGATAAACCTGCACTTCAAATTCATGGAACAATGTTGGCGTTAATACACTTTTATATATTGGCATCTGTGTCTCTCAATACTTTTTCATTCTTTGCAATAGTCCACATACATCCAACTACTCTCCAAGATTCATTCACCTGTCTGTCGATTTGACTACTCGTCCTTCCATTTTCACAGAACATTCTGCCCAGATACACAAGATCATTCACTTGTTCTAACAGTTTCCCATTTATACTAAGCTAACGATCATTCCTGATCCGTTCTTATCAAAAATTATCACCTTAGTTTTGGAGACACTCATACGTAGATACATTCTGCCTGTCACTACATTCAAACAATTTAATGCATTCTGTAAGTCACCTTCCTTCTCAGCTATTAATACAGCATCATCTGACTAGAGCAGAACTCTCACATTCATTGTGTCCATTTCTAAACCAAGCACTTCCTCACTAGCATCCTTCAAACACTCATCCATGAATACATTAACCATGGAGATTTAACACAACATAGTAACATCCAGTTCAATTTACAACCATTCACTCAAAGCTCCATCCACTGTAACACATGCTTTACTTTCATCATACACCCCCATAATTCCATTTACTAACCATGCCTCCCCATCATACTTTTTCAGAACATTCCATAACTATTAAACAGGGATAAAATTATTAGAGACAATAGCCTACTACATCCACTACTTTTTCCAGCCTGACTAGGTCGGTCGTAGCTTCATATGACTCATAATATAATATAATATTTGAACAGGCAAAACATCCAGGCCTCAGCTGTCAATTTATCACTGTGAAAGGCTAAACCCATATCTTTATCAATTATACATTTTCAGCCATGCCGGGAATCAAACCCAGGACCATTAGCTCAGTATGCATACACGCTTCCGACTGAGCTAAGGTGTTGGGAATAATAGCCTACTGTGCTATAAATATTATAAACCAGCAGAAGGACCTGCGCTGCCTGTATTAGCTACCTCTTACAACACTTTTCTTTGCTTCAAACAGGCAAATGCACATGTTAGTACACAGGGGCTATTAATGTTTAAATTTCAGATGGCTGCAAGCTGCAAATATTGCTCAATGCTTATCACAGACAAACTCTTCATTTTATTAATATAGAAGATGGTAGTATTAATCACATTAAAATGTCCTCTAGCTATTTGAGCAATAGTTGAAATGCTATATAAGATTAACTCAAACATATATTATTTTAAGCTGGCTTTGGGCCTTGCCGGGCAACTAGGGTGAACCACCAACTTGGTTCCAATTATATATAGTCTTATTGCTAATAAATTGCAACAACTAACCTTCTACATGCTTATGTGGTTGAATGGTCTAAGGTGGGGTCAGCAATCGGCTGGCAGCAGATGTTCAGTTGACCGCATAAGAAAACTTATTCATAATTAAAAGTAGATCTTTGAGTCTTCTAAACTCACAAAGAAACCAAGAACTTTCAATCAATAGTTTTAATGACCCTGATTGGTTAATGTTGTATAAAAATACCAGAGGTAAGGATACTAACATAATCAAAGAATGGAGAAGCAATGGGGGATCTTTGATAGGTTTTATAAATCAATCAGGGTTAAAACAAGGTCACTGACCCCTGATATAAGGCATCACTCTTGCAGATGACAGGGCGATCGAGGTTTGGATCCTGGTTGGGTGGACTGGTTAGTTTTATTCTACACTGTTTAGATTCAACCTTCATTACCCTTAGCACATTAGCATTATTAGTAAATATGTGTGGAACCGAAACCGGTAGTAATACATGGTGCTAAAAAATAGCGAGCCTATTATTAAATCTATCGTTTTTAATTGTTTTTTTTTAGCTGTTAAAGAGAAGTAAATGTCATTTTATTTCATTACGACTAAATGTAGTTAAATGTTTTGATATTTTGGATGCAAATCATTATTTTATTAACTGTTAAATATAAAAGTTATTTCCCCTAAAGTTAATTCAATTCCACACTATCATTCTGGGACAAACACTTGCAAGTTGGGATTATTCCTAAGAGTAACACTAACTGATATTTTCCTATAATCCTGTATAATCCTGATAGTAAGGAGGAACAAATTATGGCTGGCACAGTAAAAAGAGAAAGAGAGTTCTTACTCTACACTGCTTCCACTGGACTGAAGTGATGACTGCATATAAAATTAACACTATTGTTATTTCTTCATACCTCAACCTAGGTTTCATCCTAGCAAAATCTTACTAGGGGTCTGTGAAAAATACACTGCGATTATCTAAAAAAGGGGAATGAAAAAAAAAGTGGGCAAAGGAAAAGGTTAAAACAATTTTGGGAAACACAGATAACTGAAATGTCACATATAAATTGTCGTCAGATGCATCAATTCACCTTTTAAAAATATTCAGCCCCTTTTATATGTATCTTTTTTGATGTATATTTTAATTTTTAATAGAAAGAACCAAAGCAGTAGAAAACTAGTATGCGGAAAACCAATGAATAATAATAACGGTACGGAGTATAACGAGTACCATGGCTGCCCTTAAGACTACTTTCTCTATCTACTAAACAAATAATATTGTAGTCTTTGCTAGTTCATTAACTTCAATTCTTTTATTCATGTTGATATATTAATATTGACTCTGTGCTGAAAACAGGTCTGATAGCTCAGTGCTGTAAAGCCATCTAGTCTGGATCTGACCCCTATGTCTAGGTGTCATTTTCATTATTTTATTACATTATAGTAAGAAAACTAATATTTATATGCTTTACAAAGTGTAAGACAGAACAAATCAATGTGCGTGCATGCTTGCGTGTTAGTGTGCACTTGTTTATATTTCTTAAAGTCAAGTCACATAGTAATTTTTTATGTACAGGCATACCTCTCTGTTATAACATGTTATGTTACAACATGTCATGTTCCAGACCATTGCTGTGAAGGGGATCACTACCTTGCATGTAATAGCCACATACAGTGTATAACCCGAACGGGTAGTAAGCTAAATAATAATAATAATAATAAACAGCCACATAGTGAAATATTGGGTACAAACACTTTATAATTCACTAAGTCAAGGATCATAGCACAAAGATGCAGCACCTACTGGGTTTGTAAACTAATTCCATCATGAGGTTGGCATCATCATGTCACCAAACCGTCATATTAGAGAGGCAAATTTCGAATACTCTGTGTATAGCCACAGTTTAAACACCACCCTATAAGCAAATTGTTTCAAAGAGGGGTAGGTTTGATTAGCTGCCATTTGAGTCGACTTTGGAAGCAACACATAATAAATCAATATTATCATCTTAGAATAATAGTTTTTCTTCATAGTTTAAATTTATCTATCTCAAATAAAACTGTATTTATAGTAATTTTGGTTCTTATTTTAAATACTCTAATTTTAATAGATATATAAAAGTGTGTATATAAATAAATATATATTTATAAAATGATTTTGTTGATTAAAAGAATAATGTAAAAAAACAGTACTGAATTATCCTATATGTTACGATCAAAGGGTGAACATACAAGATCATACTGATAAACAATAAATAACTTTCAAGTTTCTTATTCTATGGAATTAGGAACTCGAAAGTTAATGATTATTTATCAGTATGATCTTGTATGTTCACCCTTTGATCGTAACTTATAGGTTAATTTAGTAGGTTTTTCTTACATTATTCTTTTAATCGACAAAATAATTTGTATATGAAGTCCCCTACCTATTCCTATGAATATAGTCACTATAGCCCGTCTCAGACTGTCAAGGATAAAACCTGTTATAATAAATTCTGAGACAATTACTTGTGTTGAATATAATTTTTCAATTACATTATTAAAATTGAGTGTAACTGTTCTTGAAAAAGTTAAACACAATATGAAGCAGTATATTCACGGTTTTGCTAATATACTGCTTCATATTGGTTCTTAATTCTCATAAGAGGATAGATTTTATCATAATTAAACCAAAATATGATTGATAGTGGTTTATACAAACAGTGAAATGCTCTCTTAAACATCTTCTATGAACTATAACTACAGGTGATCTCTAAGACATTGCCATGTTGTTGCATCACCACCTTCATATTGCTTTATATTAGTGTCCAAATACTTTTAT
Source organism: Timema monikensis (assembly GCA_902151445.1). Lineage (NCBI taxonomy): Eukaryota > Metazoa > Arthropoda > Insecta > Phasmatodea > Timematidae > Timema > Timema monikensis. The sequence continues at coordinate 56,928 of CABFVZ010002875.1, read as the reverse complement.
TTACTTATTAAAGATGATTAAGAACCAAATATTAAGAAAATAATCTTCATAATTATATTTTATGCCCCCCTTTTGCCATTGTTTGTACTTCATACCAACAAATTGGATAAAGAGGGAGAATACATAATCTTTAATGTTTTCAAACTTATAAAAAAACGGTATAAAGTAAACTTATATTATGTTTAGTTTACCTGAGTCATAACTTAATTTTATATTTGGAAGGACTAATATTATATGCGATTTGTTAGGTTAAGACATCGCTTAATTTATGTGTTGCTCTATCTTGGTGGGTTAGGATACATTCATCAGGTGACTAATAAGCTCAGGTTGAGATGAGTTTAGTTGTAATGACTTGATTCTGCAAACATTTGACAAGTCAAGGGAAATGAGGGCCATAATGATCGGATAACAGTCTACACAGCTCCCTGGAGAGAAAATAGTTTCAACACAAGTATATAGCTGGCAGCATTCCTCAATTTTCTGTAATATGTACACAATTAATACAATCACTTATAGAATTTTAGCTAATATTTGATCATTTGTTTGCTGCTGTGGCGCTCGACTCACTGTAAAGCATGTTATAAGGTGGGCAGTTTTCATGGAGAGAATACACATTTGGTTAGTCATAAGATTTGGTTTTACTATTATGGTTTTTACAAAGAAGACTAATATTTTTACACCACAACTGGAATAGGGCAGGGCCTATTTAGAATGATATTTGAAATTTGGCACTCTTACTATTTTTATTTTAAATAATTTTTTCCTAAGTGTTGGTAACGTAGCATAAAACACATTTAAATATTAAATATGTATAGCACCGTTTTGTAAAATTATGTTATAAAACTTCCCATACAGGTATAAAAATAAATTAACTACTGTTGGCTAAATGTATTAAATTAACACAACTATTAAATAATAAAAATTCCCTACTTCCCTCAAAACAGTTAGGGCATTTTATGTGTATAAATTTTTTTATTTAGCTCTTAAAAAATTAAGAATGATCCACCAATGAACTCAAAACATCTAACATTATTTCCTTGATTAGCCTATGGTTATGCTTCACACAAGAAAATTGTGTTTCTTGCATTTGTACAGTAAATTATGTACACTGATGTTTTCAAATTGTATCCACTATTTAGAGACTTAAGTACATATATATAAATATACACACTCACATACATAGAAATGTCCGTGCCCATTATTCGGAAGGTGTTTTGTCTTACAAGCCTAGGTTTCTACCAGAGAAATTTAAACTGTCTGTTTTAATAATAAATCTGCAATTGAGATGTGTTTGTTAGGGAGGTTGAATTGTATCAGAGTTTAAAAAGGTGTTATAATGTGGTTTTAAAGTTATGTTTGTGTATATCTTTCCCATTTAAATTAGAATATAAATTATTGTTAATGACTAGCATACTAGAAGTGTGTGAAATTTTGAATAGAGTTGAGTATTAACTCACTAATTATTCATACTCAAAATAGCTTTATGGAATTCTTAAAAAATAAATTATTTGTATCTAAAAAAATAAGGAAAAACTTATTAATCTCTTCTTTGATAATTTTGTAAGTATATTTAAGTTGTTTGGTATAAACTACAGAGCTACATCATGGTTGAAAGTAATATATCTCTTTAAGTAAAACCTCTTTGCTTTTTGAGGTATTTTGTTATATTTGGAAAAAGGGACAGGAAAGGTGGGTAGAAACATATAAAAGGTTTTCCTTATTGAGATATATTATATATTCACATCCAATTTCCTTTTTCTCCTTTTGTGTTTTTTGGTTTCCTCTTTTTAGGAAGTTGTGTTGTGCATTTCATACCACTCCCTGATGAGTTTCGATAAAATGAAAACTAGGTCGAGGATTGGGCGGTGACGATCAATTTTCTTTAAGAGGCAATCATTACCTCTTTGTCCAGTGGTAGCAATGTAAAGTGTGAACTGTGTTCTTTTCATTGTGGGGGCCATTTTGTGTTTGTTCCTTTTATATGTTTTTATCCACCTCTCCTGTACCTTCTGCCAAATATATATATTACATGGTTGATAGTTAGATAACCATCACATTTACCTGGGTATTACTGGAATGTAAATTATTAACTCAATACACATACAAACACTAGTTTCTTCGTTCAACAAGTAGACTAATGTTGAGTGTCACTAAGACTAAGGTGTCTAAGCTCAAAGTCAACGTAGTTTCTTTCTGACTTGTGAAAGTCAGTATTTATGAGTAATTTTGTTGGTTAGTATTGCTCTTTCAACAATTTACACTCCAGCTTTACACCCTCCTACTTTAAACCAAGTAGGTATGTTTTGCAGTGTTGTGAAATATCTATATAATACAGTTGAGTCTATTGATGTACAAACATACAAGGGTTAAGTTACAATTGTAGCGTAGTGATGTTTTTTTAATGTTGGGAGTATATTGGAGAAATATTAATTACTTCATCCATCTTCACTGTTTTGATAATATGTAGATACCTTTTTTGAAAGATATTTTATATTTTCTATGCCAAGAAAGTGCACACACACACTAGGACATATTCATTGTGATCAAATGTGAATTAAAAGTTAAATATCAATATATGGTTTTATAGAAGTATCATAACATGAATTGCATTAAAGTTAGACCAAAATATAGTTTAGTATCAAGGTAATAAACAAATTTGGTATCAATTATAGGAAAACATATATTTTTAATATTTTTAACACTTACATAATTTTTTTCAATAATTGCTAGCTTTTATTCATTATTTGAATTTGACACATTAAAAATAGAGATCTTATTCCTAGATTATGAAAAAACCCCAGCTTAATCAACATTAGTTGTGTTTGTGAAATGTAACTAAATTTTCTTTTGGATCGGTTAAGCTGTGACTTTATTAAATAAAACTTTTGGTCAACTAAAGGACGAAGTTGATTGACATGCAATTTTATTAAGATGAATATCTTATTACACTACAAATTCTGGTTACTCTTTTTTTTAATGCTCATTAATATGTTTTTAAAATATAATTCCATTGATATGTTTCTGTAAAAATGTGTACCATGGTTAATTTGTTACTGGAATACTTTTTATAATAAAAATGTTAGTTTTTGGTAAATACTGAGTATTAAGACATTTATTTATAGAAACACAATTCTATTTATGATTTGATTTTTATTAATTACTTATGTTTCCAAATCTTATTATATGTTATATATACAGTATACACATAAAAATGTGTGTGTGTGTACATATAATATATTTTATGATCTTGTTTGTTACCACTGTATTAAATTAATTGTAATCAACATCCCTTGACCGAGAGTTGAGTATTTGTGAATATGACTCTGATAGTATTTTTGTTTATACAAAGAATTCTATTATTCTCTTAGAAAAATGCTGGGGTATTTCCTTATAAAGAGAATTCCTAACCTTTTTCACTTTGGAGCACACCCATTTATTTATTTTTGTATAAAATTATAAAAGAATTAAAAATATAACTTATATGATATATAAGTGAAAATAAATAATATTCAAATGCAGTACACAATAAATTTATTTCCTTGCTACAGAAAACATATTATTTATACTGAGATTTTATTTTACAGTACAAAACACATTTCAAAAACCACTCGAAACAAAGTCAAAATTAATGTGATACTCATGAGTTATGATCTTAATCAGTAATACGTCTTTGATGTTTATCAGACAAATTCTTTTGTTGAAGGCTGAGAAAGTGTGTTCACATAAGTAAGATGTATAGAAAAATAGCAACAAGGCTATTTTTTTCAAAACACTGGATGGCTAATTACTGTCTTGCTTATTCAAAAAGAGTCCACTATTTTTTTTTTCTCTTCATTGTTAGATCTTATTATCAATTTGAAATCAGAAAATAGTATTTAACTCATTCATCTCTTTCATAAACAGTCAAATCCAAATTTTCATCTTTGTCTTTGCATCAATGAATTCAAATCATTTTAAGTTTTTGTATTATGAGGAAGGGCATAATTTGTACCCATTGTAACATATGCAGCAGAAACATGGACATTGAATGTAAGAGACACTAGGAAAGTGGAGGTCATGGGGATGAAGTTTGTGAGGAGCATGTTAACTGTCATGAGGAGAAACAAGATTAGGAATGAAGTTAACTGGGAAAGAGTTGAGGTACAGGGAGTATATGAGATAGTAGAGGAAGCACAAAGAGAAGGTATGGGCATATAATGAGGATGATGGTGTATATGAGATAGTAGAGGAAGCCAGACTGAAATAGTATGAGCATGTAATGAGGATGGAAAAAGAAAAAATCCCAAGGAAAATCATAGACTTGCATTATGTAAGAAAAATACAGTAAGGGAAACCAAGAAAATGATGGGAGGATCAGATAACAGCGAGTGAGTGGAGAATGGTGAGAGGAAAGAGGAAGATGGAGGCATTTTACTAAACTAATCTGTCGTCAGACTGGAAACAGTTAATGATGATGGCAGTGACATATATCTGCTATGTACTCTGCTTTTGTTCTTTGAAAAATCATTAAATTTTGGGTGCTCATCTTCCTGAAAATCATACTAAACTACCTACTCTTTATCTCAATAGCTTAGTTCAAGACTTGGCTACATTATACTCACCTCCCTTCTCTGTGGAATAGTAAGTAGATAGGGTGCTAGAATAAGCCATTTCTTGTTTTCCCCTTAAAGGGTTGGAACCAAAGCCCACTTCATGGCAATCATTCCGAGATAAACTTGACCATACCAGATCATTTTTTATGTAAAATAATCACTTCGTCATTTTTAATGACAAACAAAAAAACTAATAAAAAACCTGTAACTGTGGTCTAAAACTTTGTATCAGTACTTTCACACACTTATTATGACGTATAATTAAAGCACATTTTATTTATTCCAATCTTGTTTTCTTTATATCCATATACATTATAGTTATTCAGAAACCATTTGTGTTGTTAGCTCTCTTCTTTGTCGTTCATTGTTTCAACAACAGCCTGACAAGCAGGTACAATTATTATTTTGGTCAGAAACATACAGTTCAGTGATTTTTTTACCATTAATATACATTAGATTTAGCTTTACATTAAGCTTTGAATGCGCACTGAAGTGGTTATTAATTTTTTCTATTTTAGTTGCTGACTGTTTATGTAATTTTTAAAGACATTCAAAGTATAGAGACCCGCCAGGATTTGTTGTTGTTAAATGGTCCTTAATATTTCCGGGTGCCATTAAATATTGAGTAAAGTCTATCCATAAACAATCTCGTTAACTATCTATATGCCCAGGGAAGCTAAAAGCTAACTAGCTACTATATAATATAATTATATATATATATATATTATTTATTGGGGCGTTCTATATGTCAGGAGTCCTTTGCTCTGAGCAAGGACAACACAACAGGCTACGCTGAGAACATTTGTTCACGAGTCTCGGCTCACAACTAGTGTCGTCATCTGCACATGTGCATACCCACATTCATGGACGGTACAAATGCGCACACAACCTCCTATCTCCTTGGTGTTCTTGTCTTGCTGGATGCTCGTTACCTAGAATATCGTTATGTAGTGTCGTGTGCTATTTTCATTTATATTGTCTTGTGTAGTAAAGTGTTACTTTGTTCATTCGGACATTCACGTCTACAGTTTACCTCATAACGTTTCTAACCTATCTTACAATAGGTCCATTCCTTATGTCATTGAACTTAGACTGCCAATCTGCCTCCTCTAGGTCCCAAAATTTTCTTTCCTCCAAGTCCTCAAATATTTGAATGCAGAAGACAGTTCCACCTAAGGATGTGTCCTATACACTTTTTGTTTAGCTTGTTCGGGCAATACCGTCTCCCGGCGTTCTTCAAACCCAAAGAAGAATCCACTTCACAGAAATCTTTGTAAATAAATTAATTAATTACGTAAAATTCAAATAAGATATCCAGGTAGCAAGCAGTAAAATTTAGTAAATTTTAAAAGACCACAAAATCAGCTGTTTTTTGACAAATTGAATAGCAATGTTCGAATCGCATGCTTAGGAAATTAAAAACCAAGGAAACATTTTAATTAACACGTGCTAATGGCTCATTCTGGTAGCGTGAATTGTAGCTTAGCTGACAAGTAGTTCTAATTGTAACCACTGAAGACTACGATACAACGGGAGTTTGTATTCATTGCTAAATAATAAAATGTTTTATATTGCTATTTAGTAAATGGATATTATTGTCTTGTGCACAGTTAACAAAAAAACTATATATTTTAAATTCTAGTCATCTTCATGAGTTTGACCATGTTTGAGAAAATTCAAAGTTCTTTTAGTTGGGATGTGAAAATAATTAAATACAGTGTTGGCACAACTGGACGTACGTCAACAAACTAAAGTAGGTATTTTTATATTCACAACACACAAATAAATGACTAGATTTAAATAAGATATTGTTTTCTCGAATTGATGGTAGACCTAAATATAGTGTATAATTAAGGGTGGAATGTCTTCAGTGTCATAATGGGAATGGACTATTCACGCAAATAAATTGAATGGAACATTTTTAGCTCATAAAAGCAAAACAGCTACGTGACACCCACATTCATAAACTAATACTGGTTAGATGGATTTGTCGCTCAGCCCCACAGGTATTAGGGGAGCTACAAATCATTCAAAGTCATCAGCATAAAGTGGAGAACGAACAGAAAAGTGTATATTATAAACTACGCCATTGCTCGCTATATTAAAAAGGGTAAATTTCCCAATTATACCCTGAGGTGCCCATTCTCCTGAGCTAAAAATGGAATAATCATCTCGTAAAACATCAAACTCCCGTGACTAAAGTGGTATCTTAAGTTTTCTCCAGGTCAAATAAATAAACAAGAGCATGTTGTTTATGGGAGAATGCCGCACGCAATTCTATCTCAATACACACGAGATTATCTACCTTGGATTAGTTACGGCTGAACCCATATTGAATGTTTGGTTAAAGGTTACTAGATTATAGACTCCAATTTAAAAGATTTTTAAAATATCTTACAAATGCAACTAGTAAGTATTATCAGCCTTTAGCTATAAGGCCCCAATTATTCCCTGCTAATTTTAAATATAGGAATAATAACAACTGCCTGCCTCAATAGAACTGGGAACTGATGCTATTCCTGATCCATACAATGCAGGTAAAACATATGGACCTTTTCAGAAGGGGATGGCTTGGGCAACATTTCCTAGTAAGAGTGGTCAGAGTGTGACATCCTTAAGGTTCCAGGAAGCGTACCATCAATAATATCCAAGGAATCACAAGAGAAAACATGTTGTTTATTTATTTACAAAGGCCGATACTGAAGTATAGGCAGTACAACACTGTTATAAGAACAATAGTATTGATAAGACCAATTTAACGTCTCGTGTTCAAAAACAAGACAAGTAATTTTACTGAAATAATAACCTCGCAATAAGTTATATATACATAAACCCATAGGCTGCTGATAATCAGCCCAGACTATACATTATTATAACATCAATAGAAAAATAGGGTAGAGCACCCCAGACTCTCAAGAAAAAGGATTTTACCATACACTTGGTAAACTTGGCCATTCTAATGCCTTTCCTAGCAAATTATCACCCATAACAATGTTTATATAGAATATTCAAACATAATGGCTCGGCACAATTTAATATAATTGTCTCTGCCACTAACGCTAATAGAGAATATTTGAACCTAACAGCTGAAATCAATTTGATGTAATCATCTCTGTCAATAAACGCCATTAAATGTTGGTTCAGTTTAACAAACGAGATAACTATATGTTGACTAGACATATCACTAACGCCATTAAATATTAATTTTAGTATAACAAATAAGAGAACCATATTTTTAGTTTATTCAGTGCACCAGAGGCCCCAAACTCAGCAAACTAATCAACGTAAATTAATTAATAGCAAGCTAATGGTTAGAGCGCGCCGGTAAAAACCCTACATATTTACAATTACATATACTCGCAACAATTCCACGAGATATTTCCAAAGCCCCAAAGAAAGAATATATTCATTTTTAAAGCTAATTCCAANTACAAGCCATTTTATAGCACACAAACTCGAGCAAATTCACAGAGAGGGGGAAGCTGGGTGGAGAAGAACAAACAAAAGAAGGGAGGTGAGCAGCGCTCTGGTGGGGGAAACGGCGACACTGAGAACTATTGACAGTGCTAGGAAACTTCCACAGCCGGAACCAGAAACTACTCTGGTCAAACTCAGTCTTTGTTTATTGCGGGCGTGGCAACCATCACGAGCGGGGTGTTGAGTTCGGCCTCGCTTCAGTTCGCGTTGTACTTCCCTTGGTGGAGAGTGTCGTTATGTGTGAGCTCCGGAGTGCCCCATTCAGCAGGGCGGCGGTGAATACAGGCCCATGTTACGGACCACTATACAGCTTGTTTCTTCTTTGGTGTAACATCGTTACAAGGGCTAGAAATCGGGCTGCACTCCTGGGAAAGAGTATGATTCAGTTCATGGAAGGAGAAAGGGAAGCTATAACTCTCCCTCAGGCTCTGACCAAAGTCAAGGGCATACTGTTCCTTAAAACGCTAACGTAAAACCAATTAATTTGAGGGAGCTGTGGTTCTTTAAATCTTAGCAAACACGGAACCCAATGCATTGATTACTTTTACAGAAATCCTATATCCTTAAAGGCAAGCTTTTAAAAGAGCTGTTATGCTATTTTCAGATAGTAATCCAAGACTCGGTAGCAAGAGTTGAAATTGTAAGGGTCCAAGTTTATCTGAGACAAATAATCTGGACATACTGCAAATTCTATGTGTATTCGTAGAATGCCGAAGGAAGCGATTAATAGCCCTTAAAAGATCACAAACTGCTTACAAGAAAAAGTCTTAGTACTTCAAAGGTGGCAAAGATTTGGCGAGGTTTTGGAATGGAGGCTACCGTAGGTTATGACCACCGAAGCGAAATCTGTCCGAATATTGACGTCAGAAGAAAACTGTCCCTTAAAAACAGAAATATTATGGCAATGAGCACAATCAATACATTTGAAACCAATTCAAGGCAAAAGTTTCAAACTAGGATGCTGGAGCAATTGCAGTGGAGGTCCATATACATTTATTAAAGAAGGTGGTCAGGTAGACCAGTACTACAAACACAGATACTATGGCAGAATACACGACATTTAATTTACGGAGAAGTGCGTGTAGTGACCCAGTACTTAAAAGATAACAAATTCTTCAAGACAACATTAGGATCGACCATTATTAGCAAAGTCGTCTGAAAAAGGGTAACTTAATAGTAGCATTTAAATGACCAAAGATAGTATAAATGCTCAGAAGATGTTCCACAAAGATCTATGGGCTTCAATTATGAACCCACTCAAAATATTTTGTTTTGTCACAGCAAGATTTTGTTTCTAATCTAAACTTAGTAGACTTATTTAATTGATGTATTTAATTTAATTATGGAACTCCTTTATAAAAATCTTATACATTTTTACCTCTATAGTAAATGTTAAGTAGTAAACTTGGAAATAAAGTCCTTTGTATGCATTATTTATTTTAAAAAGTATAACATACATAATATGATGATTCGATAAATTAATTCTTTGAGTAATTTAAAAACCTATAATCATTTAAACATGGCTCTAAATATTTCAAAGTGTCTTGTAGTGGTGTCCCAGCACTAATGCCAACATCGACCAAGGACACTGGGTTCAGTGACTCACCAAGCATTAAGAAGAGGAAGTGACAACTCTACTAGGTCTTTTCCACAGGACAGCACCAACAGCACAAAGGTGTTCCTTGGACTTTCTCAGGCAAGAGGTTTGGTATTCCTAAAATCACGCCTTCAGAGATCGCACGTAGACACCCTGTCGATGTTCCGCTACCCGACCTTTTAGATATGTTGGGTACCTTCGGAGTGGAACCCTCAATGAGACAATGAGACCTCGTGGTCAAGATGTACCTAGGTTGAACCAAACGCTTCCGGTGGTTGAGGGGTGGGGTGGTGGAGTGAAGGGACATACAAGTTAGAGACCACCAGTGTCTGTACAATCTGGAGAGAGGTCCAGACTAGTACCACGTGTGTGAAGACTGCTGTAGAGACCACCAGTCTCTGTACAATCTGGAGAGAGGTCCAGGCTTCCCATCTCGTAGATAGTGCAATGTTAGTGCCATCTTCTGATGCTGTGTCGAGCATTGATGACCTTGAAGTGAGGTGCTTGTATCTGACTAGGCCTATACAAGAGTTAGAATAGCACATGGAAATTTTTTATTTTCATGATAATAAACCTTCTTATTAAGTTAAAAATATTAAGTAAGAAAACTTTGAATATATTTTTTTTAGCTCACTTAATATTTTTTAACAGAGCAAATGAGTAAATGTAGTTTTTGTTCAAAAATAATTTTTAATGTAACTTGATATCACTTATTTCTTCTCCATATATTAAACTATATTATAGGTAGGCGCCTTAGGCAAATTTTCTTACTCTTTTACAAATAAAGTTTGTACTAGAAAACTAGTATTTTTAAATGAAACTTGAAACAAATCCTTGCGTAGTAAATACCGCAAACGGATGGTTAAATACTTTTTTAAAACAGGTCCCGAAGTATAGTGGTTAGTGCGCCTGGCTACGAACCTACGGGTCTCTAGATATATTCCGGGCTGGTATCATAGGGACTTTTCCCGAATCGTGAATCATCCCAACGGTCACTAGGGTTTGGTTGATTAGGCTTAAGTTAGTTCTAAACTGTCACTGATTCACACCTCTATAATCAATATCATCACATCATTTCATTACGGCTACGACTTGTAAACAACCTCCTATGGTGTACCCTGGGAGTAGTAAGAGGGCGGGTATATCCAGTTTTACGTCACTGTTATTAAAATAATATTGACTGCGTCTGTGAGTGACGTCTGACGCCGTGGATTTCATCTAGAGGTCACATTATATATCAGACTTGAATAATATTAAGTGACTGACGTCATAAGATAATTAATTGTGCAGGAGTGTTTACAGTGACGTCATAAGATAATTGTGGTTTAAGTGCCTAGGTACATTATGACAGTAGGACGTAATGATGTCATTTTTAATTTTCCACTAAAAAGTTATATTGCATAAATATACAATTTAAATAAGAGGGAAATATTACTAGAAATGAAAAAAATAAGTACAAGTTTTTTCACATTTAATTATAATAAAAAAATATACATATTACACAATTTATTATTATTATCCATAAAAATACAAAGATCGTCAAACAGTGATAGATAGTCAAATTACTCATTATGTTTTATGACTAAAATATAACATTTAAACATTTGGAAAATATTACTCTCAAGTGAGTTGATATTCACTGTAAAACTATCTATGAAATATCTCCGGCTAAAATAAAACCAGTTTTAAATGAGGAGAGGTTTGCTTTGAGAACTCTAAATGACCAGCCAATACAAGTTTTAGTTTTGAAGGTGAGCTAATTAGACCCTTTCCGTCTACAACGTCAGCAGGGCAGTCGTCGTTTGAATATTTATATAACAAATAAATAGACTAGATTTGCAAAAAATTTTATCAGCTATGAAAACTTTATTTTTAGAATACATTCTTATAAAAATTAATTTATTGAACAACATACACGATTAAAATTTATTTTAATTTCTAATTTCATTAATTACGTCATATACACTAAAAATGAAAAACTAATACAATTTTTTCACATATAATATCATATAATTGTCATATTATACACAGTATAATTATAGTGTTTAGGAGTTACATTTATTTCAATTTTTAATTCGACGGAACAATTCTAAGCTTGATAGATTTGTCACCCTCAATTCCTTCATAAATTAATACAGACTTTGTTTTATTGACAAGGTCTATTTCCTGCCTTGAACAGACTTTTGAAAACCTTTTAGGTAAAAAAAATCCTATTATCTTATCATTTAAATAGGCTTTTACATAAACACTTCTTTCGAATTTAGTATCTATTTCGTTAAAAGATATAATATGTAGTTTTGTATTCTCTTCTAAACTACGGAGAGAAATATATTGAATGTCGGCCTTGGCTGAGTTGAACTCCTTTATAAACTTGTCCATACCTTGAAAAAATTCAAACAAATATATATACTATAGAAATAATAATAAGACAGAAACTATTAAAAAATAAATTAAAAAAGTATAAATTACCTTGATTTACTCTGATGTAGGATTATCTGCACTCAGATCCTCAATATGGCGACGTTTAAATGACTGAAGGTGACTGTTTGAACACAAGTCTGTATCTGATTCCTATTTAATAATTCTGATGCCTTAAATACACATCGTATTTATTCTGTAATTTCTACCTCTCAAGGTGAACAACATCTAGTATCTAACTTTCTAATTAGATATTCAGGTCTCTCAAAGTATTCAACTTTCATCTCACTACCATCTAGCAATCAAGTCACGATTATAAGACAAGGCCCACAACGGATCATTCTAATTAGATATTCAGAACGCACTCGGCTAGTCGGTGAAGTTGGCTGACGGGCTTGTCGTGTTGAGCTCGACTGCTCATGATGGCTTATCTCCAACTCTTTATCGTCCTGGTATTAGAAGACATCCAATGATGATCAATATAATATAGTTAATCATCTTCTAGTGGAACAATTGTAAGACAGGATGTAGTTAGGAATTATGAAAAAATATGTAAATCAAACAAACATTGTAAATTGTATATTAATAATATACAATATTACATTATAATTAATTTATAATATTTATTAATTTATATTGTTTTTTCAGAGCCAATTCAGCATAGAGATATTCCCATGACACAAATTCACAACATCTACGTTTGAATTGTGGACAGTAGTTATGTGATGATGGCTTAAAACATTTCTCCGAACAAATGTGATATGTAATTTTTATGTTATATTCTGGAGGTTCTCAGTAATCTTCACGTACTATATTTCCAGTAAAATAACTTGGCTATTCAAGACTAATTTCAAGTTCTTTATCTTCCTTATATTCTTTTACAATTAATAGACATCCAATACTGCTTTGCTTGTGCTGAAAGTCGAAACAATTACATCCTGCTAAGTCAGACCAAGATGATTCAATTTTATTATCCAATATTACATTATAATTAATTTATAATATCTATTATTATTAGCACCGCGTCTTACTACCCATTCGGGTTATACGCACTTACGCTAATGTGTAAAGGTAGGGTGATTGTGAGATGAAATGAAGGGCCTACAGTTTAACGTGGAATCCGAACCACGGTGGAGGCCTGGCATTCCCCACATTCACAAGATGTCTTGTCAGAGGTGAAGGAAGGGTTTGGTAATCAGATAAATCTGTGCCGGGACCGAGGATTGAACCCCGGCCGCCAGCACAGAAGTCTGACACCTTACCCCTAGACC